>JAVLUZ010000154.1:13033917-13099926 GCA_036768485.1 Mermis nigrescens
TTCCACCGCCAGTTCTATCCAGACCCGTTGTTCACGCTGAAATTGCATGTTTATCACAACCGACTATATGGTCTACGAAGTAAACATCCAATACGTCGCAAACCATTCTTTTCAGCCAACGCCGCCGCAAATGAGCGTTCGACTGCCGGTCAGCCTGAGTTCTTTCCGCATCGTATCCAGCCTCAGCCTGATCATACGGCGCCATTGTGTTTGACGATGCGGCAAATGGTTGACATTTTCGAAGCATTTCGTGAATTCGAGAGAGAATACGAAACCACTTTCAGCCGCAAACCGTTGTTCGCTACTGCGCACGTGTTGCAAGCTACATCACTGTTGCGCTATATTGATCAACGTTTCTTCATTTTCGCGACGTATACTCAATTTACGAGGGAAGCCTTCGTAGAATTTTCTGAGTTAGCGGAAGAAAGTGAGGATCCGATTGTGCTACATCGTGATATTCAGCTAATTCGCAAAGCCACAGATCCTGACTTAACGGTGCCTGCCCAATTTGGTTGCCACAAATCACGCCAACACTCTTCGCATTATCTTCAAAAAAAACTGCCTGACGAATTGAACAATATTCGCCAAAACCAGCAGAGACGCCAATCGCAGAAACGAGCCACTGATTTGGAGGGCCCAAGTGGCCTCCAAGCAAAAAAACGACAAAACGTGACAGATCTTTCTTTACAGGCTCAGATCGACTTGCGCCAGGCCTGAATGATAATCAAGAAAGCCGACCGTGAAACTCAACCGATGCCACCATTGCCACGCGTTACTGTTGTACGTAAGCCAGGCTCTTTAGCCGTGGCCTCTGAAATAAGACGTGAGGATGAGAACGCGTACATGGAATGCTTACGATCCTATCACGAAGCCATTCCTTTATTAAGGGCCAGCCGATACGTCCGGAATAAATACAAACATACGCAACGAGCTATGCGTGCCAATCAAAAACAACGAGAGCGACGCGAGAGGCAAGCGATGATCTATTGCCAACTGGCGTTATTATTGAAGCCATCAGAAAATGAACCCGGACCCTCTTCTTTGTCTCGTTTCAGGCAGAATTCGCCCCGGGTACCAGCAACGTCAACGCGGCGTGAGCAATTGCAGCAGCAGTCATCGCAGCAACATCGGCCACGTTCAACCCCGCCGCCGCGGAGCAGTGCAGCGCCAAAGGTTGCTGTTGCATCAATGCGAAGGTTTTGGGCGTGGCTCATTACCGACGCATTGGTTGCAGCGGTCGGCTGACAACGTCGGCGGTTATCAACAGCGGCAGCTCAAATCGTCGCAGCAGCATTTGCCGCAGCGTCAACGCGAAGGTGTTGGGCGTCGCCCATCACCAACGCGTTGGTCGCCATGGTCAACCGTTAGTCTCGATCGGCCGCAACACAAACGCCGTTCAATCTCCTGGTCAAACAAGTTTTGGGTTCAACCACAACCACAACCATACCATTCGCGCTCTCCTTCGCGTGAAACTGGCAGTTTTGGGCGCTTTCCTTCTCCACCGCGCCGTGATCAAAGGTTCGAGGAGTTCCGCCGATCCGGCTACTCCGTCTAGTCAACCATGAGTTTATTATGGATTCGAAGCACCATCGCCCGATGCCGTTTCGTACGACAAACATCGTAGCCTGCGCGAACGTATGCAACTGCGCATAAATTTATTGGCTGAGGATTGCCCGTCAAATCGTCGCTCTATGGACTCGAGCGACTCATTGTGTTGCTCGATTCGATTGTCTCGTTTCTTTCCGATGTCGAAACCTGACCATAAACGCCGTTGATAGCCACGTTTGGCTCGCTTACCACATTTATTTGGACTCTGCGCTCGTGCCGATGGCCAGCAGCATTTTATTCGTTTGGATCAACGTCGTCTTTTTTGCGTCTTGTTGTAAAGCGTCTTTATTATAAAACTACTAGTTCGCGGTTCGTTATTTCCTGTACCTTTAAAATTTTCGTCTTTAAATTTTACGTAATCTCGTAATTTATAAGCTTGTTGATTCTCGACCTTGCTCAGAGCAAGGGTGGCCTTATTTTATCTTAACTTTATCTAAAATCTACTCAATTTCCTTTTATCCAAATTTATTTTTCAGGTTTCCGCACTACTTGATAGAGGCTCGGTCATGGATTCAGCCGCCATACTTTTCAACTCAAAATTTTTTCCCATCCACAGGGGCCCAACCAAAAATTTCGATAAATTACTCAAAATTTCCCATTTGTTGGATCCCCAACAATTTTTCTTATATTTCAATAATTTTCATTCCAATTAAAAAATTCGGCCCGTGTTCCGAATTTTTTCCCGGTGAGGGGAGGAGTGTAGATAGTGTATCTACACGTGCCGTTTACACTTATGGCCTTTGTGCACCTTAGTGCGCCAATTCCGACCATCCGGTCATTTGTTTCCACTTTGGCGACCCAGCCATATTTTTAGATCGACGATATGACATGCGGAGGCATTCCGACCACGCAGTGTCAATTGGTTGGACTCTTGTCGCTAGGTGTCGCGAGGGATACTATGATGCGACCTTGTTTACTGTGGAACACCCCACAAGTCCCCTATCACTTTTCACATTTAAAACATAGGCGACATGACCGCTATTCACGTTGAGCCTGTGCGGAGACCTGGAAAATCTATGTGCAAGTAGCACACAATTTTTGTCATAAACACATTTTACAATAATTTCTTCTTCTATTACTGTGGGCCAATCCCCCTTAGGATCATTAGTTGTTTTGTGCCAGTTGGGCTTTTGCTTTTGTGGCGTGTCATCTTCGACTATATTAGCGCCATTTATTGTTCATTGTTTTAATTCGGTAAACAGCACAAAAATCCACTGCTTAGGGGTGCATTATATCGCGAGCAGTCAGGAATTGGGACTAGGCCGGCCGTAATATTATTTCTTGCCGGATTTCGTTGGGTAAAGTCTTTATTTATCATTTTGTGCAAAATTCATAATTCCTTTTTCAAGCCAAAAATCTATAAAAATTATTACATAATTTTTATAGTGGATGACAGCCCGGAATAGAGCTCTTTGTTGTTGTGTTTTAAGTACAGAGTGCTAGTGGAACCAGAATTCATAAGTAGTTTCGCCATAGGTAATCTGGTGCGAAACCTTTTCAGTTCTTTTCGCGAAAATTATTCTTTTGGTCTAAAAAGGTCCAAGGACCTAGGGCGAATACCGGGATTATCTAATTACTCCTGGTTAAGATCTGCGGTCGGCATCTCCTTCCCATAATCTCCATAGGTACCGGACCAATTACGTCCGTGGAGATTTTAGGCAGTAGGTATTCAGGGTCATTTTGGAAGAGTGCAGGTTTTTACCGCAGCTTCTTGACCAGCGCTAGTTGTAGCATAGGTACTTAGGTAAGTCCCGAAGGTACTTACGGGGGTTCGCTGCTTTCGTAGTTGTAGTGTGTTGGGTATCTTCTCTGACGGCGTGCTGTCAGTTTAGTTATCCGTACATACTTCAAGTGCTAAATCAGCCAACTCGTTTGCGCGCGCTAAGATACTCCAATAACTAGGAAGCGGGCGAAACCTCCTAAGTTACACTAGTGTACGTAGCACAATGAAATTTGAAAACAACACCAACGAGCTCTAGACTGATCAATCATCATTAAAGATTAGATAATATTTTTGATCAATTTTTGGATTGAGAAAAGAATTAAGACTTTTGAACGAAATAAATAATTATAAGAAATTTACCTATCCTTCCACTTAGAGTCCCGAAATCCTAAACGATGGGAATAACCGACCTTACCCTTGGTATAACGAAACCCCTGGGTAGGTTTTCTAATTTATTTTTATCAATATCTACACGGCCTAGCGCCAGACAACAAAATAACGCAAAACGAGAGAAAAACGTACTCCACTATACAAGCGTACGTCTGCCAACCAACTCACTAAGATGGCCACGTAGGACCATTACAGTAAATAAAGTTAACGTCAAAATAACATAATAATGGAATACTTTTAAATCAGGTCGAATGTTCTCGATTATGACAAGCGGTTATGCATAAAATAATTACTATTATCATATACTTAATTCTATGTTACCGGACAAGTATCTTAATGTTTTTTAATATTGAAAATTAGGGAAAATGATGGGAAGACCGAAGGCATAGCCCACAGTGCACTATCGTAGATAGCTACTTGTATTGGCTATGAAAGTGGCTACCGCGAACTGCTAACGCAAGTTCGCCAACCGTGTAACTCTCGTAGTTACACATTGATCTGATTGTTGACAAAAATTCTTAAAATGTCTGCTCTAAGTTGCATATGTGAAAGGGACTATTTTCAGTCTACGAAACTGATCCGTAAAACTTGGCCCACCGTTGATGTGCTGGGCTGCATTGGTACCTTACATCAAATTTTCTTAGCCACTTTTGTCACGTATGTAATTCAGTAGGATACTGCAAATTTGTTTTATCCCGGTTCAAATGATGAGTTTTGAAAAGTGCCCTGATTTTTTTCGGCTACACATGTGGCTGAGAGGGGGATCTATTTCTATTTTTTCTATGGCATCACCAATAATTTTTGCTCAAAGTAAGAGTGCTGTCAGTGGAAGGGAATATGTGCACACGTATGGCACGTTGTATGACTAATGTTTGGGTAAACTATAAATTTTAATGAGACTGAAAGCAGAAACTCAAGAAATTATTAGGTATCAAATACGAAATTAGGAATAATTAATCAAAAAATTACGGGTTAATCTTTTCGATCGATTTTCAAATGAAGAGTTATATTCGGCAATGCACTAAGCAAAACCTTTTTCCCGGTTCAAAAATTATTCTGTAATTGCATAATTTTCAGAGCAATTTTATTACATTTCAAAATAATTAATATTTTTAAAATGCCATGCGCTCGATAGCCATGTACCAGCTTGAATAAATACTTTCGTAGTCTTCTATGGCGATCCCAATTATTATATAGCAAGTCTTGTCTCTTAGCCTTAAATGAGGCTTTGACTATTAATATACTGTAGTTTACTGGCTTGTCTAGTCTTTATAAGCGCGAATGGTTGTTTTACTATTTAACTGTCAAAGAAGGAAATAGTTAACCCATTCATCAGCCTAGAATAATCTAAGCTTTAGAAGGTTCCTAAGAAATCCTGTGCTGTACCATACTTGTTGACACTCTTTTTGTCTCACCTTGAAGAAATGACGAAGCCGTCTTACAAAATAGGTTGGTAAGCTTTTTTTTGCGAAGTGGGCTCAGAGTTGGCAAGGGTTGCTTTTTTTGGGTTTTAGGTTTTTTTAAAGAACCTAGATGCAAAAAATTTCACATATTTTATGTATTTGCAATTTTTTCTTGCATTTCGAGTGCCAACCATAAGTGTTTTTTTGGGATTGGTGTAGCTGCTTCAGCCACGTTATAAGTACGAATACAACAGCAAGTAGCATCCGGTGAAAGCTGCCACCTAACTGATTTGATTTAAGTCACTTCGGAAACAAATAAGGGGCGTAAGTTAAGAATCTGGCACTTTCAGGATCTATGAACTAAAGGTTATGGGTAAAATCCGGAACCAGGACCAGGACCAGGACCAGGACAAAATGGGTAAAATCCGGACAATCAATCAGGACTAGGACGAGGACCGGACTCAGGACAAATGGGTAAAATCCGGACAATCAATCAGGACCAGGACCGGACTCAGGACAAATGGGTTAAATCCGGACAAACAATCAGGACAATGAAAAGATCAGATACGTAGGGTCGGACTGGCCAGGACCAGACAAATTGGATAAAATCCGGATAATCGATCAGGACAATGAAAAGATCAGGACAATGTGTCAGATATGCAGGGCTGGCAAAAACCCAGATTTGAAAATATTGCGTTTTGGGTTTTTGGGGTTTTTCGTGGGTTTTTGGTGGGTTTTTGAGGTTTTTGGTGGGTATTTGGGGGTTTTTGGTGGGTTTTTCCTGGGTTTTTCCTGATACACACCAGAGTTGACTTCATACACCTGTAAACATTAATTCGGCTGACTTTGTGTCACATAAAGGACCCAACATAAAAAATAGGACACGTTTAAAACAAAGCTTTATTCGAATGTCGCTGCGCTGACCAGTAGGTAATTAAACTACATATCCCTGTCATCACAATCATCATCGTCTATCACGGTTGAATCACAAAGCTGATTGGCGTTGGTTTTGATAAACACTAGCTTTCGGACTGTTTCAGTGCTCAATGAGCTTCTCAATTTTGAATGGACGAAACCAAAGGTAGAAAAATTTCGTTCCGATGAAGCCGTTGAAACCGCCAACGTAAATACCTATGTAATAAGTGTAAAAGTCAGACAGCAAACTATGGAAAGTTACACTATGCATGAAGCTTACAATAATAGATGTGTGCCTAGTTATTTTGTTCATGTACACAAGGTATAAATTGTTAATAAAAAGGTGCAATTTAACTACATACCTCTTTTCAGGATATAGAATTAGCATTTGAAGTAAAGTTTTTTAATGCAATTATTCGGTATGTACTTTAATTGTTTAATTTATTCAGATGTATAGTATGCAAAGCTTTCTCAGCAGTTGATATACCATGGTGTCGATCCCTCTCACTCAAATCATATCACAATGCATGCTAATGCTGTATGACTGTGTGCTGTGCGCTGTCTGCCTATGGCGCCAGAAGCCAAAAAACAACCTTCAGTCATTTACAATAACTACTAAAACATGATTTAGAGCCTTACATAAGTACCTGCGTCTCAGAATACCAAAAACCCCAAAAACCCAAAAACCCAAGATTTTTTAGAACCCCAAAAACCCACCAAAAACCCAAAAACCCCAAAACCCCAAAAACCCACTTTTGCCAGCCCTGCAGATATGTAGGGTCGGACTAGCCAGCAGGCACGTAGCTGTGGGGGAACTGGGGGGTCCGGACCAGCAAACAACCGGGCCCAAAATTTGGCCGGGACCGGGACCGGGCTTTTGAGGCCGGGACCGGGACCGGGCCTTGTTATATAAATAATACGTAGGCCTTGCAAGATGTAGGCACGAATTGATATATTCATTTGCACACTGAGACCAGGGCTGGCAAAAACCCAGATTTGAAAATATTGCGTTTTGGGTTTTTGGGGTTTTTTGTGGGTTTTTGGTGGGTTTGGGGGTTTTTGGTGGGTTTTTCCTGGGTTTTTCCTGATACACACCAGAGTTGACTTCATACACCTGTAAACATTTATTCGGCTGACTTTGTGTCACATAAAGGACCCAACATAAAAAATAGGACACGTTTAAAACAAAGCTTTATTTGAATGTCGCTGCGCTGACCAGTAGGTAATTAAATTACATATCCCTGTCATCTCAATCATCATCATCTATCACGGTTGAATCACAAAGCTGATTGGCGTTGGTTTTGATAAACACTAGCTTTCGGACTGTTTCAGTGCTCAATGAGTTTCTCAATTTTGAATGGACGAAACCAAAGGTAGAAAAATTTCGTTCCGATGAAGCCGTTGAAACCGCCAACGTAAATACCTATGTAATAAGTATAAAAGTCAGACAGCAAACTATGGAAAGTTACACTATGCATGATTTGAAGCTTACAATAATAGATGTGTGCCTAGTTATTTTGTTCATGTACAAAAGGTATAAATTGTTAATAAAAAGGTGCAATTTAACTACATACCTCTTTTCAGGATATAGAATTAGCATTTGAAGTAAAGTTTTTTAATGCAATTATTCGGTATGTACTTTAATAGTTTAATTTATTCAGATGTATAGTATGCAAAGCTTTCTCAGCAGATGATATACCATGGTGTTGATCCCTCTCACTCAAATCATATCACAATGCATGCTAAATTCGTTCAGCCAGATCAAGGCATTTACAAAAATGCCTTGATTTTTTTAAAAAGATCCCCATCCAACAAAAACAGTCCCTTCTCCTCCTGTCCAACTTTTGGCTATACAATCCTGTGAATGGGCAGAAATGGGGTATTGTATTGCCCTTTCAGCAAACAAATTCATCTTTTAATCATTAGGATGATGCAGTCAGCATCTTAGATGGGCGGCTGCAAAGGTCTGGGGTGCAGTGCAAAATTCTTTTGAAAATCAAATATTGACCATAAAAATGGTGTTATGGCAAAAAAGACCATTTTTGAACTTTTCTCGTTGAGCTCTAATGATTGGCATAAAAAACCAAGAAAAACGAAAAAATTTAAAAAATGAAATTTCAAGGGTATTGTTTGTTGGGTATTTGCCATTTCTTGTTGGGTATTTTGCCTTCTGGGGATGCATAAACCCCGACGCCCAGCCCAGGGCAGGGGTATAGTCGGCATCACAGATGCTTGCTGCTGAGAGCTGAGTGCTAATTCTGTATAACTGTGTGCTGTGCGCTGTCTGCCTACGGCGCCAGAAGCCAAAAAACAACCTTCAGTCATTTACAATAACTACTAAAACATGATTTAGAGCCTTACATAAGTACCTGCATCTCAGAATACCAAAAACCCCAAAAACCCAAGATTTTTTAGAACCCCAAAAACCCACCAAAAACCCCAAAACCCCAAAAACCCACTTTTGCCAGCCCTGACTGAGACATCAGAAATCCTTTATTCAGAGACATAGTCAGAGTCTTAAATTGAACGATTTGTAACCAATAGCACGGAAACCAGATTTTAAGAACAACAATTCGTCAACATTATCAGGAAGCAGTGTTTTTTTGTACAAGGTCCGTTTGTACATGTACTAAGATGGTCCCCAAAAGTCTTTGTACATTTTGTACATGCAAGTTTTTGTGTACTATAATATAGTACTTATATATTATAGTAAATATATGTTATAATAATTATATATATCTTATAATAATTATATATATTATAATAATTTATATATATATTATATATATTATAATAATTTCCCTAACTTAAATATATTCAAATCTATATTAATTGATGTCGACTTATCCAAATTTATTATAGGGCGGGCTTAAATCGTCATTTTCATGACTCGCTCATCGCCTTTTGCTGTACGCTTTTATTCTATTGACCGTACATTTTATTACTCTTTTACATCTTTCGTAATTGTCATGTTTCAGTAATAAATTATTTCAATCAATCAAAAAAAATCAATCAGTAACGATTTTAGTGTGGTAAAACGGGGTTTTCAATCTTTGGTAGTGCATTTTAGCTAATTTTTACGTTTCTGACGCCAAAATTTACTGAAAATTGTCTCTGTAAACAGCGCGAAGCGCCGAAAAATTGAGCCGCAAAATTTAACATTTTTCCATTCAAAATGCAAATTCTGCTATTTTAAACATATATAGGACAAACAATTACTTATATTGGCGCTGAAGCGCGAAAATTTCCGGGAATTTTACCTTTTTACAGTTTTCGTCTATCCCAAAAATCTTTGTACATTTTGTACACATAAATTTTTGGATACTATTTAGTGATGCACTGGTACCTCATTTCCAGCCGGTACCAGTACCGTAACTGGTACCCTGGTACCGGCACGTACTCGGTACCGGTACCGGTACCAATATGTATGTTATATAATATGTATTGTGTACTGATATACTAGTATTTCATCTGATGTGTTTGGTCTGGATATTGTTCCTAGAAAGGGTTTAAATACTTTTTACTACTATGTTACTTAAAATCGGTTTTTTTGTACAAGGTCCGTTTGTACATGTACAAAGATGGTCCCCAAAAGTTTTTGTGCATTTTGTACATGAAAAATTTTGTGTACTATAATATAGTACAGTAGAGATTTTTAATGCAGTTAAACAGGGTTTCTGATGTTTGGTAGTGTATTCTGGTTAATTTCTGGGTCTCTGAGGGCAAAAATCACTCAGAATTGTCTTAAAACGGCGCAAAACGCCGAAAAATCTGACATTTTTCTTTCGAAATGCAATTTCTGCCATTATAAAAATATATAGAACACACAATTACTTATTTCGGCGCGGAGCGCTAAAACTTGCGAATTTCAGACCTTTTTTGCAATTTTTGTCTTCCCAAAAATTTGTACATGTACAAACACGGCCCCTAAAAGTCTTTGTACACCAGGAAAAATCTTTCCCGATTACAAAAAACACTGCACCTTCCTATTATATTAATTCGAAGGGATCTATTGGTGGTCACTGTTCATTATGTCGGTAAATGAAAGAAAAGTCGTCCAGCTCTGAAAATTCTATTAGATGATAAAGATGAATCAAAGGTATTATGCAATTGTTGTGGAAAGTCAATTAGCAGAGGAGGCAAAGATAGCAGCGGTCTTGGCTTGGATGGAATGAAAAAGCATTTTGTCTACCCATCCAACCAAAGTTTGCCAGGAAAATTTGGAAATGCTCGTGTTTTTGTCCAAAACATTAAGAACTTTTGATTAGGATTGTTGAAATAAGTGAAAAAATGATCGAATAAAATCTACAGAGAAATACTTCTTTATTATTGCATTGTTATTTGCTAGAGTGGGCTTTATTCTGAAACAGTTCCTCCTTCACTTTAAACTCAGAAAATTAAATCAATTAAATTAGTACCGGCCGGTACCAGAGTGGTACCGGCACCGGTACCTCTGGTACCGGCACCGGTACCGGTACCCGGTGCATCACTAGTACTATTATATGGTAAGGTAGCGATTTTAGTGTGGTAAAAAGAGGTTGTTCGACTTTTGGTAGTGTATTTTAGCTAATTTTTGGGTCTCTAAGGAAAAAAATCTCTAAGAATTGTCTTAAAATGGCGTTAAACGCCGAAAAACTTGACATTTTTCCTTTTAAATGCAATTTCTGCCATTATAAAGATATATAGAACACACAAAATACTCATTCCGGCGCGAAGCGCCGAAGAGTTTTGCAAATTTAAGACCTTTTTTTGCAATTTTTGTCTTCCCAAAAATCTTTGTACATGCACAAAGACGGTTCCAAAAAGTCTTTGTACATCGGGAAAAATCTTTGCCAAGTACAAAAAAACTGTCAGGAAGCAGTATGCAAAATCAATAGGTCACAGTGATATGGAAGAAATACAGTGGAATGGACATAATTGATTTAAACAAGAAGTTAATCACATAAGACATCGATCTTAGCAATAAGAACAAGCAGTCATAAAATAGTGGCTAATGATTTGAGTGGAATAATATAAGATTGTATTTATTTGCTTGGACGAGCTCTCGAGTAAATTTTTGCTTAAGTAGAATAAAAAAGCTACGGCTACAGAGGAATAGTGACAGGGGCATAGGTTGCCGAGAAAACTGCTTTTTTCTTCGACAGAATTTTTTAAGACAAGGCTCGAGTTCTCTTGAGCAAGCTATTATTAGCTCACTGTCACGTAGACAACAAAAGAAATCTTTACACTTTTTGCATAAATTGATATTCATACCAATGTCTCTTTATGTTAAAATGTGAGGATTGCACACTCTTATCAGCGCTTAGGCAGAGTCTAGTAGTCAGTATAACAACAATAATGCTATGGTTTTTGAATACATAAATCATTCCCATTATTTGTGGAAAAGTCGACATATCGGTATTTTAAAAAAATTACATTTTATGCACAATTTTAATGCGTATAAATGCATAACATAAGATTCACGCGTCAAGATATGAATGAGATCAGGGACACACAAATATAACGAGTTGCATCAGTCCAAATTAAGTGCAAAATGGATACGCAGACAGTGCCTACTGATTAACGTGCTACAAAGGTTCAGATTATGTATGCATGTACATACAGCATTACACACTTCTCTGGGTTAGGTAATTTGAATGCCTTGCATAATCTATAAGGCGCGGTCCAGGCCCGGCCGTTCTGAGGCCGGGACCGGGACCGGGCCTGCTAGGCCCAGCCGGGACCAGGACTGGGACCGGGCGCCCGATTGTTCCTTGGTCCGGACCCCAGGACCGGACAAAATGGGTAAATCCGGACAATTAATGAGGACAATTGGAGTGGGGTAGTTACAGAACTAGGCAAGGGTGCCCACAGGGGGCCCAATGGGGGTTCACAAGCGCCACAGGGTTCACAACTGCCACCAAGGTCCATGAGTGCCACCAAGCTACCCACTCCAATTGTCCTGATTAATTGTCCGGATTTTACCCATTTTGTCCAGTCCTGGCTAGCAGGCACATAGCTAGCCCTCCTATTTTGGACCAATTTTGGGGGTGTTCAAGCCAAAAATAACACAAAATAACGTGTCAAAAGTCCTATTTTTCTGGTTTTTTTTTCTGAATTTGGGGGGGGGTCCGGACCCCCCAGTCCCCCCACAGCTACATGTCTGCTGGCTAGTCCGACCCTACATATCTAATACATTGTCCTAATCTTTTCATTGTCCTGATTGATTGTCCGGATTTTACCCAATTTGTCTAGTCCTGGCAAAGTCCGACCCTACATATCTAATACATTGTCCTGATTGTTTGTCCGGATTTTACCCATTTGTCCTAAGTCCGGTCCTGGTCCTGGTCCTGATTGATTGTCCGGATTTTACCCATTTGTCCTGAGTCCGGTCCTGGTCCTGATTAATTGTCCGGATTTTATTCATTTTGTCCTGGTCCTGGTTCCGGATTTCACCTTATCCTTGAACTAAACGGCTAAAGTTAAGAATATGGTACTTTAAAAAAGGAGCAAAACGAATACGGGATGCCAAAATTTCTGTGCCAAACTGGTAGAACATGATAGATTGAAGCGCGGAAAAACAAATCTCGTGAAAATCTGAGCCATACTTGCAAATTTACAGGCAACTGTCGATTTGAATATTGGGTAGGACCACACCTGGGCGTGGGGGGGTTTGGGGGGTATGCAACCCCCCAGAAACCAAAATACTACCCCCCAGAAATCAAAATACCCCCCCCAGAATTCAATTTTTGAAAATTTTTCCCGTTTTTCTCGCAATTTTTTGATGCCAACGGATAGTGCTTGATGAGAAACGTCGAAAAATGGTGTTTTTATCGCCATACCACCATTTTTAAGGCTATTTTTCGACCTTCAAAAAAAATCTTGCACCCCCCCCAGAACTTTCTTGCTGCCCACGTATGGGTAGGACGATTGAAGGGCTCGATCCAAGGACTTACACATTTGTCAGAAATAAATAATATGGGCTGAAATTATGGAAGGAAGCATAGCAATGAAGGAGGAAAAAGAAAAAAGGCAGCGGAAAGCTGTTTTGAAATTTAAAAAAAACTTTAAGAAATTTTCATTTTTTTTGCATATTTTTTCGGTTTAACTTGATAAGATATAGGAAAATCTAAGTTTTTGCTTCTAATATACTTAGGCTTAGGCTTAGTATATCTGAAAGGATGTTTTAAGCTGCTTAGGTCGAGGTCGCTCCCGCTCAGTTCAACGTATAGATGCTTAGGTCGACGTATAGATGCTTAGGTAGATGTATAGATGCTTAGGTCGATGTATAGATGCTTATATTGACGTAAATTGGGTATCTACATGTGATTCTGCATTCGGCTGTTTGAATTTCCAAATACTTAGGTCGAGTAGATGCTTGCATAGGTCGAGAAGAGGCTAATTAACGAAACCCATAGCTTTTGTAATATTGATCATAGATGGATGAATATTTTTTCCACGTTTTCTTTCAACATGTTCTAAGTACTGAGCAAAAAAATCTGCTCTGCTGAAGTTCATTTCATAGTATCCCTAAAGTCCCATATTCGTAACTTACTCCCAAATAAACTTCAGAAGAACGGATTTTTTGCTCAGTACTTAGAACATGTTGAAAGAAAGCGCGGAAATAAATATCCATCCGTCTATGATCAATATTACAAAAGCTATGGGTTTCGATAATTAGCCTCTTCTCAACCTACGCAAGCATCTACTCAACCTAAGCTATTTGAAGATTCAAAGAGCTGAATGCAGAATGACATGTAGACACCCAATATAGGTCGATATAAGCACATATACATCGACCTAAGCATCTATACATCTACCTAAGCATCTATACATCGATGTAAGCATCTATTACATCGACCTAAGCATCTATACATTTACCTGAGCGGGAGCGACCTCGACCTAACCAGCTTAAAACACTTTTTCAGATATACTAAGCCTAAGCCTAAGTATATTAGAAGCAAAAGCTTAGAGTTTCCTATATCTTATCAAGTAAAACCGAAAAAACATGCAAAAAAATTTTTTAAAGTTTTTTAAAATTTCAAACAGCTTTCCGCGCCTTTTATTATTTTTCTCCTTCATTGCTATGTATCCTTCCATAATTTCAGCCCATATTATTCATTTCTGACAAATGTGTAAGTCCTTGGATCGAGCCGTTTAATCGTCCCACCCAACACTCAAATCGACAGTCGCCTGCAACTTTGCAAGTATGGCTCAGATTTTCACCAAACTTATTTTCCGCGCTTCAATTTATCATGTTCTACCAGTTTGGCACAAAACTTTTGGCATTCCATATTCGTTTTGCTCCTTTTCTAAAAGTACCATATTCTTAACTTTGGCCCAAATAAGGCAGTCCTCGGATTTTTTCAGTAAATTCATGTGACTGACCAAAATGTTAGGTGCCAGCGTTTAAAATAAGCCTAAGTAATGGGATGCACATGCAACTCGTGTCGCTTGCTTCGCTCGCTCCTCTCGTGGCATCCCATTACTTAGGCTTATTTACGCTTGGCACCAACATTTTTGGTCAGTCCATGATACTAAGCCTAAGCCTAATCAGCTGGTAAACCAGCAAAACATTACGAATACCTTGCAATCTTTATCGAAATTAACCCGCGTTAGTCGATTGGTTATGGTTCTGGATTTTAGGGCAAGGGATCCACGTGTCGAATCCGATTGCCAGAAACTTTCTCTCGTTCCCTCAAATGCTACTGACTGCACACATACGCCCTTATAATATGACTGTTAATACATATGTGAACCAGCTACACGAATATCGTTTTTTTGAGTTAGGGTTGGGGTGTGACCCTAGAAATGGCTACTAACTCCTCGTAAAATGACTGTGACCTCTTAGAATTGTAGCTTTTGGTCTAAATCGTAAAAGTGCCATATGCATTGTGTTTTGCAAATGATTTTGAGCCATCTTTGTGCGATATAACTTTTTTGTGCGCCGGCTAGCCGAATGTTGTAATTACTGCTTATTTAGTTCCAAGCACGTGCTTTAAATGCTCGAAAATCAAGCTTTTTTGTTCTGTTTTTTAAGATTACATTTAGGAAGTAAGAAACATTCCACATATTAGCTTTGTTTTGTGCTGTTTGAAGATAAAATTAATGTTTTATGTTTATATAAAGCACGCTGGCGTTTATTAAACGACCCTATCGATGTGTGCGATCGCGGGAGCATTTATGGTTCTATAATACAAATAATTGCAGTTTCCCGGATTCAGTTTTATGTAAAAGTTTTATCAGAAAAATCATGAAAATTCAACAGTTTCGTGTTGGGTCGGACTATTATTATCTACATGCATACTCAAATGTTAGTATGTTTAAAATGTGCAAATATATCTAATTGTTGCGTAAAAAATTATTCTATCCTCGCAAAGACAGTCCCGGACGTCTTTGCATGTACAGAGAGGATCGCTTACGAAAGACTTTTTATTATTAAATTTTAGCATATCCAAATTTATTAGTTGATTTTCTATCCAACGACGTCAGAAATGAATTCAATTTATTTTATATCTTTTAAGCTTCTTAATAATTTATGAAATATAATGAATACAACATGATTTGCACGTAGATTAGATGCAAATTTTTTCGATCTAGCGGACATAAAGCTGGCCGATTGGGGTAGAAAAGAAATAACTCTAGCCGAAAATGAAATGCCAGGCCTTATGGCCATGCGAGCAAAATACGGTCCAACTAAGCCACTTAAGGGGGCTAGAATTGCTGGCTGTTTGCATATGACGGTACAAACGGCAGTTTTGATGGAAACTTTGATGGAGCTCGGAGCACAGGTATATAAGTATGTAACAGATACTCGCAACCGCACCTGATTTTACTCGCTTTTTTGATACCCGCACTCGCTATTACAGAAATCAGATAGAAGATTGTCTCATTTTGAACAATTAAGTCTTTATAGCACTTAGTTGCAATTTAAAAAAAACAATTTGTCGAATAAATCCTAATCGTAGTGTTGATTGTATTTCAGTACAATGCCAGTACTGTTTTCGGAGCTTTTTACTGGCATACTTCTTTACATACCTGGGCAATGGCTGACGGGTCGCCCCGTCCAACTTCCAGCCAAAAGGGTGGGTGGGTCCCTAGACCCATTATGCCTTTTTACGGTACAAAATTTCACTAAAATACGTACCTAGCCAGTTAATTTTTGTAAAAGTCTGCTCGCTGCCTGCCATCTTCTTAATTTATTAAAATATTAACATATCAAAAATGATAAATATATAAAAAATTAATAAAATAAAAATAAACTTAATATATTTAAAATTATGAATGTGAAAATTTTGTAAAATTAGAATATGAAAAGGCGAGGTAGCTGAAACTCTTAAATAAGCACTTCACGATTTGATGGGGAGCATCAGTAAATTTGTTAATGTTAAAGTTTTCCATGCAACTGCTTCTCGTAATTGGTGCATTGTCGTACGGACCTACTGTTTAAAGGTGACAATTATTTTATGCAAATAAAATGGACAATAACTAGGTCAATACAGAGTGGCCACTGACTTCCCAAAATAAAATTCCCAGGTTTTCCCCAGGTTTAGCGTGTAGATTTATGGACCATTCCCCGTTTTCAATCATGCTATAAACGCACACTATATACGCAGAAGTGTCATGATAAGAACATGAAAAAGGATAAGGCACAAGCAACTTTTAATCAAAGAAATGCAAACACTACACGAAACGTTTTAGAACCATCATAATTTCTTTTTCAATGATGCTACGAGTTGTCGATAGCAGTTCTCGCAGCCTATAATATAGTACAGTAGCGATTTTGGTGTGGTAAAACAGGGTTTTCGATATTTGTTAGTGTATTTCAGCTAATTTATGGGTTTCTCACGCCAAAAATTACTAAAAATTGTCTCGAAAGCCTAAAAATTTGACATTTTTCCATTCTAAATGTAAATTCTGCCATTTTAAAGATATATAGGACCAGTGGCGGATCTAGGATTTTCCTAAGGGGGCGGTATCCAAACTTTTCCAAAAACTGTCAAAAATAAGTCCAAAAATTTGCCCTTAACGCGCAAAATAGCGTTTTTTTCGGTGTTTTACACTGTATAATCTTACATAAAATCACTTGACGCAATATTTTTCCCGAAAATTTTAAAATGTTAGACAATTTTGTGCGAAAAAATCATTAAAATTCTTTGACTTTAACAAAAATCTGGCGCGAGGCGCCGAAAAATTCGTGAAATTAAGGCGGATAGACGTCTAGAAGCATGATTTACTGCTTAATTTCCTGTATTTATAGCATTTGAGCGAAACATCGAAATTTTTAATTGAAAATAGAAGAAAATTATGCAAAAATAGCTGTTAAAATTGTTTTGAAACCTACATGAACAGAAAATGGCTTCCAGGCAGTGGTTTTTTGTACAAGGTCCTTTTGTACATATACAAAGATGGTCCCTAAAAGTCTTTGTACATATTGTACACACAAATTTTTGGGTACTATGATGTAGTACGGTAGCGACTTAAATGTGGTAAAAACAGAGTTGTTCGATAGTAGTATATTGGCTAATTCCTGGTTTTATGAAAGCAAAAATCATTAAGTATCGTCTTGAAATGGCGCGAAGCGCCGAAAAATTTGACATTTTTCCTTTCGAAATGCGATTTCTGCTATAATAAAGATATATATGACACACAATTACTCATTTCGGCGCGAAGCGCCGAAAACTTCCGCGAATTTCAGAGCTTTTTTGCAGTTTTTGTCTTACCGAAAATCTTTGTACATCTACAAAGACGGTCCCGAAAAGTCTTTGTACATCGGGTAAAATCTTTGCCGAATACAAAAAAACGTGCTTCCATGTCGCCAAGTAAGTGAATAAATGTCATTAATAGGTATCGTCCGGCGCGCAGCGCCGAAAAAATTTGAGAAGTTGTGGTTACTGACGGCCAAAAATCATTGCAAATTGCTTATCCATTCTTTATCTCGCCAAATATTTTTGACCAATGGGAGCGGCCGCCCCCTTCCTTGCCCTCCTTTAATCCGCCCTTGTATAGGACAAACTATTACTCATTTTGGCGCAAAGCGCCGAAAATTTGGGAATTTTACACCTTTTCACAGGTTTTACATTTTGTACACAGAAATTTTTGGGTACTATAATATGGTAGATTAGCGACTTTAGTGTGGTAAAAACAGAGTTGTTCGACTTTTAATTACCTAATTTCTGGGTCTCTAAGGGCAAAAATCACTAAGAATCGTCTTAAAACGGCGCGAAGCGCCATAAAATTTGAAATTTTTCCTCTTAAAATGCAATCTCTGCCATTATAAAGATATGTAGAACACCCAATTACTCATTTCGGCGCAAGGCGCCGAAAATTTTCACGAATTTCAGACCTTTTTTCAATTTTAGTCTTCCCAAAAATCTTTGTACATGTACAAAGACGTTCCCGAAAAGTCTTTGTACATCGGGAAAAATCTTTGCCGAGTACAAAAAAAACACTGTTGCACAAACGTCTTAACGAACAAAGTACAAATCACCGTTTTTTTGTGTGAGACAAAGATTTTGAGGCTCGTACAAAGATTTTTGGAGCAATCTTTGTACAACTTTGTACACAAAGTATATGCACTTTTTGGCCGATTTTTCATTGTACGAAAAAATCGCTAAGTTTTCGTACAAAAAAACAGTGGTACAAATAGCTACTAGATATATCAAACAAAGAGAATACACAAATAGCAATCAACGATGTGACAATGGGCGAGATGAAAAACGGAAATAAATGCTACATGATAAAATATAAAAACACGTAAACTAGCATGATACTGAAAGCGATAAAAAATATAACATTGTACTATTAATTCAATATTTTTGGCATCTGAAAACTGAGTTCAAACTAAATTTCTTGACGACAATTTTGGTTTGTCCCGGGTGCCAAAAAAATCCTCGGGCTTTTCCCGGGTTTCCCGGATTCCCGGGTGAGTGTCACCCTGTCAATATATCGATGCATATGTTATAACATACGCACATGCAAATGCATAGCTATTTTCGAATTTCGAAGATGATGCATAGTTCATGGGTTAATGGAATTTTCATGGAATCTTTAGGTTAGCAAAGTAATGTTGATTGAATCTTATTTTTAATTCTGATTTTAATAATTCCGAGAATTTCTTTAGCACTGCTTATCTTGAGAAGGTAGCAAAATGAGTTGAAAAGGAGACAAAAGTCAAAAATATTCAACTATGTGCGCTGCTTATAATTCGCGCATTGCTTACCATTAAAAATAAGTAAAAGTAAGGTAAAACAAAAAATTGAAAAGAAAGTCTTGGCGCTTCGCGCAAGATAAAATTTCTGTGTTGCTATTATTGCTTATCTTAATAAAGTGAATCACTATAGAATTTATATTTTTTATTACTAACTTCAATACACATGCAGCACAAACTTGTACAAAAGGGTTGCATGGGTGACTTTAACTGAAACATATCATAGGTAGCGCGATAGAGCTACCTATAATATACTTGGCCATCCTTTTTTCTTATATGTTTTTCACGGCGAGTGCGAAATTTGTGTCCCCCCTCACAGCTATAGCGGCACACATCTGAGAGGTGCGGTTTTTTTTTAAAAGGTAGATAATAAAAAAACTTAGTGCCCCCATTTTTTCATGTTTACACTCAATACCGAGCGCGTCGTGAGTGTGTAAAGTTTACACCAAAAATTCAAATAATTTGCGGAGGGCCAATTTTTTTAAAAATGTTTTCCCTAATTAGTAGGTTACAAATCTGGTCTTAAAACTTCTTTACACTCATTGGTTGTTGCACAGGAGTGTAAATTAGACGGTTTTTTACAGTTTTCATGTGGCCAAGCATATCTAGCTCAGTTTTACATTCTATGCAGTCTGATTTGGTTTCAAAATGTAGACGGTTAAAAAATCTAGGGAGACTTTTTAATTTTTTTTTCAAAAGTAATATTCTCGAATTTAGAGGCGGTTTATTGTAAAGAGTCTGGGACAAAAAAAATTTTCGCTGCCATATTCTCAACTTGGTAGACAAAACGTGGTAACTACCCTTAAAATGTGCCTCGTCTTAAGCGCTTACACGTCAAAATTTATTTTGTTTTTTCACAATCAATATTGCGTTATTAGTGCAAGTGTAAACTTTACACTGAAAACATTTTTTCCGCCCATAGCGTCGTGGATGATGAATTTAAAAAAAATGTTTTCCCTTATTAGTAGGTTACGAATCTGGTCTTAAAATTTCTTTACACTCATTGGTTGTTGCACAGGAGTGTAAATTAGACGGTTTTTTTACTGTTTTCATGTGCAAGAGCATAATCTAACTCAGTTTTACATTCTATGCAGTCTTATTGGTTTCAAAAAGGTAGACGGTTATAAAATCTAGAGAGAAACTTTTTTATTTTTTCTTAAAAAGTAATATTTTCGAATTTAGAGGCGGTTTATTGTAAAGAGTCTGAGACAAAAAAATATTTTTTCCCTGCCATATTCTCCACTTAGTAGAAAGAACGTGGTAACTACCTTTAAAATCTGCCTCGTCTTAAGCGCTACACGTCAAAATTTATTTTGTTTCTTTACAATCAATATTACGTTATTAGTGCAGGTGTAAACTTTACACTGAAAAAATTTTTCCGCTTAGAGCGTCGTGGATGATAATTTTTTTTAAAATGTTCTCTGTGAGGTCAGAATAACGAATCTGACCTTCAAACTTTTCTACAATTAATACACAGTACTAGGGGTTTAAAGTTTACACTCTAGTAGATGAGTAAAAAAACAGATTTTGTCCAAGATTTCTCTGTCAACTTTTTCGGTTATGAGTTAAGATAATTTAAATATATAAATACTAGCAAAGAAAAATGCTCCGATGGAACAAAAAAAGATGAATATACTTGGAATTGTGGATTATTAAGGATGTAAAAGGAGTGGACTAGGAAGAATCTACCTAAAGTCGCAAAATCTGCTAAAAATCACACTTTCTCTAAGCAATGCGAAAAATCGAAGTATATTCTGCGGCCTCTAAAAAGTGTCTTTTTTAAATAGTTTTCAAAATTTCAGATAATAAACGAAATCTATGTTTCCTTTTCTTAAATTGCTGGCAAATAGCAACACTGACTAGCTTCGTATCCTGATTGAAAGAAAACTTAGTAGTATTGTATTTAAAGTTGTTTTATTTTGCTATGAGCATTATAGCAAGCAAAGCAGGGGCCGATTGATTAGTGCACACAATCGTTACGGGCATGCTAGTGTACCTACATTTAGTCTGTTTCAAGTCGACTCACGCGTTTCCTATTGTTTTGAACCAACAATTCTTGCAATTGTTTTGGATGCATCGATGTTTGCTATTTCATTCAATTGGCTTAGAAAGTCTGTTACTCGAAATCATTTCCCATAGCTGCTGCATAGCTAACGTGCTGCTTTTTCAATCATTTTTATGGTTAAATATTTATTTTAATCTGTTGGCCGCAGAATATACTTCGATTTTTTGCGTTGCTTAGAGAAAGCGTGATTTTTAGCAGATTTTGCGACTTTAGGTAGATTTTTCCTAGTCCACTCCTTTTACATCCTTAATAATCCACAATTCCAAGTATGTTCATCTTTTTTGTTCCATCGGAGCATTTTTCTTTGCTAGTATTTTTCTTTGCTAGTACCCTACTTTTTATTAGCATGAATTTCAGTGCATCCGTCAGCAAACACATACAGTAACATACCACAATAATGACAGCAGTCCAAGAACGCGGAAAACAATATTGTTCTTAACATAAATTAATTGCCTCTAAATTTAAAAAATATAGTTTAAAAAAAGTCTCCCTAGATTTTATAACCGTCTACCTTTTGAAATCAATCAGACTGCATAGAATTTAAAACTGAGTTACATATGCTCTCGATTGTCGGAAGTATAAAGTTTACTGTTTTTTATTAGCTATAGTAAATATATGTTACATTCTAAACAGTCCTGTAAGTTATAGAGGTCGTTCCACATTTAAATTAAGTTGGAAACGACATATAACGTACCTATGGGACTTACTTAAGTACCTGGCTACACTTAGCGCTGGTCAGGTTGCTAGGGCGAAACGCCGGACTCAACCACACGACCCTCAATAACTACGGTTTCATACTCCTCGGACCTAAATTCGTCCGTACCTACGGAGCTATTGGCAGCTATGCCCTAAAAACCTAGCGCAGTAGTAATTAAGTAACCCCGGAATTTTGCCCTAGGTCAGTTGACCTATTTTGGACCAAAATAATAATTAACGCAAAAAGCTTTGTTAACTTGCTTTCGCCAGAGAATACCTATGGCGAAAAACTATTTCCTTTCTGGTTCCTACGAGCACAATGAACAATGAAAACAACAAAAAAGAGCTCTCAACCAGCCAGTCATCTTACATAAAAATTATGAAATAATTTTTATGATTTCTAAATTGAAATTTGGGTGTTTGAATTTGCGATAAAGGAATTAATCAAAAGACAGTCACTTGGATTATTCAAGCCGAGTAATAAAATAAGGGCCGTCCACCAATTCCGAACTAAACGCGATTGATCACTATGAAAAAGTTTTGAAAAATGAGCTTGCTAAGCGAGAGTTGTAAACCAAGAGAAACTTAAAGTTTAAACCTACCATTAAATTATGAAGAGAATTGTAAAAGATTTTAAACTTTAAGAAAATTGAAAAGGTGGGATGTTGGTAAATTAAAAAACAAAGTTTTTCGGCAAAAATTCCAAAATTTCACGCAAATATCAAGTGTAAGGAACACTAACGCTCTGATTTGGTAGTAAAATAAATTTGTAGTATAAACTACATATTAACAACAAATGAATTGTGCAAACTTTACAAAACTACTAAGTGTAGAGAATACTAACAGTCAGATTCCCAATTCTGATTTTACGTAGAAAAAAACTAGAATTTTACTTTATTTTTATCCTATTCGACCTCGCCCGACTTCTGAACAGAGAAAGTGGCGAAAAAATGTACAAACACGTATTTCCCACTGTCCACCACATTGTAAACTTTAAAAATCTGAACCTAACGCCCATTGAATGTAAATAAATTCGGTTCGGGCCAGTTTGTTGCCCTTTGATTGTAGTAGGTTTGTATGTGCCAAACTTATGTTCCGCAAAATATTTGATATGATTCATCAATCAAAATACGAAAAAACCGGTTTTTTTCGCCCACTTTACACCTCAGATTCAGTGATCGGACCGAGGGTACTTTTTGGACCCTCGGCCGAGGCCGAGGCGCCTTAAAACCATTGCCTCGGCCGAGGCCGAAGGCCGAGGCCGAGGTAATGCCGAGGGTCAAGCTTATATACCTCATACCCATAAATAGTGCTCTTAGAAAATTTTTGCATGCACATAGAGCTAGAGAATAATCGTAATATTGACCATCTTATCGAATGTCATTTTCAATAATAGTAGATTAAATGTGTGAAGGATTTATTGAATAAAGTCAGCAGAATGAAAGCATACTTAATTTAACAAGTTGCCGTTGAAGACTTGGAAAAGTTAATAAAAAATATGGCTGAACAAGCACTTAAAAACTTTTATTACTATACATAAATAAGAAAACTTTGTCAAAGAAATAAACGAACAAACGAAATAAGCTAAGTAAAGACAGAACTGTAGTCATTATTGTGCTCGCTTTTGCAGTAATGCATGTTTAAACACGCTTTTTCGGTCATCCAATTCTGGTGTGGCAGGTAATATGACGGAAACTGCACTGTACTTTCCGATCATAGTTTCCCACGGTCCAGAGTTGAGGCAAGGGTGAAATCCCAAAATGGGGGACCAGTAAATTAAGTAGTGTCTTTGTATGAGCGAACAAATTTTTGTAGATATTTTATATAAATATATTTTTAAACATACACATTTTTACATACTGCCAGTGTGTGACCTGCAACCGGCATGCAGTCCTAAACAGTGTTTTTTTTTGTGCAAGATACCTTTTTACATGTACAAAAATGGTATCCAAAAGTCTTTGAACATTTTGTACATGCAAATTGTTGTGTACTATTATAGTATGGTACAGTAGCGGTTTAGTGTGGTAAAACAGGGGTTTTCGTCCTTCGGTAGCTTATCTTAGCTACTTCCTGGGTCTCTGAATATTTGACATTTTTTCCATTCTAAATGCAAATTCTACTATTTTAAAGATATATAGGACAGACAATTACTGATGCGCCAAAAATTTTCGGGAATTTTACACCTTTTTACAGTTTTTGTCTCTCCAAAATCTTTGTGCATGTACAAAGATAGTCCTTCAAAGTCTCTGTACATTATGAAAAATCTTTGCCGAATACAAAAAACCGTGGTCGTAAATGTGATAATTCGGCCTGGATATAGTTCATAAGATTATTTGGCGCGAAGCGCCGAAATTTTAATGAGCTTTTGATGAAATTTACACATAAAACTTGAGTGAGAAAGCTAAAACAACTTGTACTACAAAGTCAGAAATATTACAGATATTGTAATATGCCAATTAAATCTTGTAATAAGCACTACTGTGCTTAGAAATCCAATGCAACATCAGGATAAATTAGTCAATTTTATCTTTGAACGGCAAAATGTGCTGAGTTATTAAATAGTACTTGTTTTGCATAAAATTTTTAAAGACAGTATAAATGGATACAAAAGATATTTAAATCTGCATAAAGATGCCTAGATTACACAAAAATTGACTTTTGAGTGTTTAATGCCTTTGCTTCAATCTAAATACAGTATATTAGCGATATTTTGCGCGAAGCGCCGAAAATATTTTGAAATTTCGTAAAAAATTTTGAAAAACGATATAATTAATATCACTTTGTCCAAGAAAGTATTTTAACATTGTATAAAAATGGCTCCAAAAATGCACGAGCCGAAATTGATTTTTGGCAAAACCTGCATTTATTGGCCATATTTAGGTGCGTTTTTCGATTTTCGGCCGAAAATTCGTAATCATGTACGCCCTCTCCTATAAAAATGGCCGAAAACTCATACGTGTTAGAGGAAGGGCTTTGGGGAATTCCCCATCCACCCAGGGGTCGGACGTCCTCCCCTAACCCTTCCCTCCAACGTCAGAAAATTTTGACCCACCCTCCTCATTTTTGGCGAAAATTTGCGCTTTGTTGGCTATTTTAGGTGCTTTTGCCATTTTTGACATAGAATTAGAGTCGCTAATCCCCCACCTGAAATTTCTAGCCATTACATGTATGCCGAGGAGCCCCTCCCGAAAATTTTGATCTGTCACATGCATGTTTTATAGTGACAGTTTGTCTATTTATTCTTGCTTGCATTCAAAAATACTGTATCACTTCGGGAAATTCTAATCGTTAGCTGCACTTTTGCCATAGTAAAAATTAGGTTCAAAAATATTCAAAAGGTTTTCACCAAAAATCGTCTGACAGTGACTTGAGTCTTGCACCCTGAGAGGGGTAATAAACCTCCCTCACCCCTCCCTTCGGGAATGTGTGTTTCCGATCCATGTAGCAAGCATGAGAATTAAAACTTAGTCATCACATGAATAATAAATTGGCACTTTGCTGTATGTAACTTTGTGTAACTGGGTACGTGACTAAAACCACAAGAAAAGTCTATAGGTAAAAAATAGTCTTTGTACTGCAGATGCATTCCAAATAGTTAATATTCAACGGACATATTAAACTTATTCAAATTTGATTTTAACCCTCGGCGCCTCGGCACTTTTCAGCTTCGCCCTCGGCGCCGAGGCCGAGGCTCCAAAAAACGCCGAGGTTTGCCGAGGCCGAGGCCGAGGCCTCAGTCCGATCACTGCTCAGATTTCGAACTTTACACCCCATTAACAACTCAATATAACATTTCTTTGAACGCGGCTCACTTCGACGTGTAGCCATTAGAAGTTACTTTATTTCTATTTTATTTAATTAACCACAACTTTTGGCAGAGAAATCTTGGACAAAATCTCTTTTTTACTCATCCACTAGAGAGTAAAGTTTAAAACCCTGGTACTAACTGCGTATTGATTGTAGAAAAATTTGCTGGTAAGCACAAGATAGCCCTTGATCCGAAGTATATTTCTGTCTGAAAAAAATTTCCTAAAACTATAACTAGAGTTGTTGACAGACATAAACATGTCAAAAACTCGGCCAAAATGTGTCTTTTCGTCCCCAGATTTTCGCACTCTTCACACTCCCATTCGAGAACTGAGGCGAAATTCAAAAAACAAAAAAGTATTATCTGCAGAACCTAAATAGATATATGAGTCAAATGAAGTACATGGTTTTGCCGAAAGAATTTAAAAAAATGAAAAAAGTCACCATTCAGAAGATTCGAACCCATCATTCTTTGTTTAATACCGCATCCGAGAACGGAGTTGTCAACCACTGCGCCAACTCGACATATCAGCAGATTTCAGCTTGATTATCCTATTTTGAAAGATATTCATCATTTTACTGAAGTTCAAGAATAGTGCATTTATGATGATAAAAATAATTATTTATTAAGAACGAGTCAAAAACCACTGAAAGACGAAAAATCTGATCAAAAATATGCAATACGGAGTTATCTATCGGCATTAGAAAATAGATGTAGACATAATTCAAAGTTCACCTCTTTATACCTCAACAAACACTGGCTGTAGAAAAGTGTAAAGGTCAGATTCTTTATTCTGACCTTACAGAGAACATTTAAAAAAATTCATCATCCACGACGCTCTGGGCGCAAAAATGCTTCTCGGTGTAAACTTTACACTTGTGCTAATACCGCAATATTGGGTGTATAAAACAAAATAAACTGGGATCTGTAACGCTAAGGTCAGGGCACCTTTTAAGCATAATTAGCATGTTCCGCCTACTTAGCGGAGTAGTTCAAGAGATATCGTTTTTCGTCTCGAAGCCTTTACACTAAAACGATCACAGATCAAGAAATATTGCGTTATAAAAAAATCGATTTGAGATTTTGCAACCCTCTACATTATAGAACCGATTGGACTGCACAGAAACCAAAATTGAGTTAGATAAGCTGAAGGACACGCAAAGAGTAAAAAACACGTATACTTTACACTTTTGTGCAACAACCATTGAGTGTAAAGTAATTTTAAGGTCAGATTCGTAATCTACAGCTGGGGGGCAACATTTTAAAAAAAACATTGGCCCTCCGCAAATTATTTGATTTTTTGCTTTACACTTTACACGCTCATTGCTAACTCAGTATTGAGTGTAAACAAAAGAAAAAAAACACGGGCATCGAATTTTTTAATTATCCATCGATTAAAAAAAACCGCACCTCCCAGGTGTGTGCCGTTGTTGCTGTGAGGGGGACACAAATTTCGCACTCGCTGTGATAAACATATAAGAAAAAGGATGGCCAAGTATATTATAGGTAGCGCTATCGCGCTACCTATGATAATAAGTTTAACATATGTATTCATTAACTGCAGTCTTTTCCATTCCAAATAGTGTATTTCCGATTTACGGCTTATTAATGTACATGATTACAATAAAGCTGCATATCTTTGTCGACTTCTGTGCACAGTAGTGTGATTGCTGGTTCATTTTAAACCACTTTTGCAGGCAATTTACATCAATTAAACGATTGCTCTCCATGTGCAAGATTTTGTGAAACATATTATAAACACGGCTAAGAAGGATTTAACTTTAATGCAACCCATTTAAGACAAAATTACATCTCTTAAATGATCTAAGGACACTTGAACATAATTTTTAAATCACTTTAGATTACTTTTGAGGGTAAACAAACTCACTTAATTGATGTCTCACATATGAATCCTTGAAAATTTCTTGACTTCAGTTACAAAGTCTCTGCAAGTCTATCGAATTAAGGTTAACACGTAATGTAAACTTTACACAAACACATAGCGTAAAGAATATTTTAGTCGGATTCGTAATTTTGATATTGCTCCGATATTACTTTCAACATTTATGGAAAAATGAGTCTCCATAATGTTTTACAGACAAATAAACATTAGGTTTAAACCACTTTGCAATACTGCTGAGTGTAAGCAAGCGCGCCCAACTGACGTATATATTTCATTCCCTGTAAATTTTTAGATCTCAGGAAAAATTTTCGGTTTTTGCAATGCTCTAGAACAAAGGCTAACATGCAGTGTAAAAAATTACTCGGATATTATGATCAACATTCATGAAAAAATTATGTCTCTACAATGGTCTGAGGACAAATAAACAATGAGTGTAAACTACTTTACATCACTGTTGGTTGTAAACAAACGCGCCTACGTGACGTCTCACATTTGATCTTTTGAAAATTTTTAGACTCCAGGAAAAAATTAGGTTTCTGGAATGCTCAAAAACGAAGATAAATACATATGTAGTGTAAACTTCATGTAAACACCTAGTGTAAAGAAAATTTTGGTCATTTGGTCAGATTCGTAATTTTGATATTGTTCCGATATTACGATTAATATTTATGAAAAAAATTAAGTCTCCATAATGTTCTATGGGCAAACTAACAATTGGTGTAAACCACTTTACAACACTGTAGAGTGTAAACATATGCGCCAGACTGGCATATCAAATTTGGTTCCTGGTCCATTTCTAGACTTGATAATCGTGTCCCTGACTCATAACCGGAGAAGCAGGCAGAAAAAACAAGACAGAAACGCATTTTAAACACCAAAATTTTTGACTTTACACTCGCTAAATATTAATGTATAGACAATTTGCTTTGACATGCACCCGATATAAAGCACTTTATTTTTATTCTATTAGACTTATCCCGACTTCTGGACGGAGAAAGTGGCGAACAAAAAACGCAACAAAAACGTATTTTCCATCATTTAGAACACTGTAAACTTTAAAATTTCGTACCGAACTCCCCATTGAGTTTAAAGAAATTCGGTTTGGTACAATTTGTAGCTTTTAAATCGTAGTACATTCCTGTGTGCCAAAATTCTCTTGCAAAAATTATTTGGTATGATTTATTAATCAAAATTCGGAAAAAACGTGTTTTTTCGCCCATTTTTACCTCTGATTTCGAACTTTACACCCCCATAAATAACTCAATATTGCGTTTTTTTAAATGCGGTTTGCTGCGATGTGTAGCCCCTGAAGGGCACTTTATTACTGCCGTATTCAATTTACCCTGGCTCATAAGCGGAAAAATTTGGCAGAGAAATCTTAGTTAAAATCCGTTTTTTACACCATCCACTAGAGTGTAAACTTTAAACCCCAGGATCTAACTCACCATAGAGCATAGAAGACTTTGCTTATATGCAGAATGTAGCCCTTAATCCGCTCTACATTTCTGTCAGAAAACATTTTAAAAAACTCATAACCGGAGTTAGTATCGGACAAAAGCAGGTTGAAAACTCGACCAAAAAGTGCTTTTTCACCCCCAGATTTTCGCACTCTTTACACTGCCATTCGATAACTAATGCGAATTTCAAAAAACAAAAAAAGTGCCATCTGTAGAATTCATCCCTCTATTATCCTATGCTGTTCAATTCTTCGAGTCATCAATACTCAGTTGTCCACATGCCGCATTATAAATGTCCCAAAATTTGTCCTATGTTATAACGTTACACAAAAACTTTACACCTTCTTTACACAGTCAGTTTTGAGTTTCAAGAAAAACAAAAAAACACGGGCAGCGAATTTTTTATTATCTTTCTTTTAAAAAAAACCGCACCTTCCAGAAGTGTCCCGTTATAGCTGTAGGGGGGTGCACAGGTGTTAGGGGTACCCAAGTATATTATAGGTACGCGCTAACGCGCTACCTAAGATAAAAAGTAACTTTTAAGGGCTACACGTCGAAGCAAACCGCGTTCGAAAGAACGTAATATTGAGTTGTTTATAGGGATGTAAAGTTCGAAATCTGAGGTGTAAAATAGGCGAAAAAACAGGTTTTTTTCGTATTTAATTGGTAAATCATATCAAATATTTTCGTGGAACATAAGTTTGGTACATACAAACGTACTACAATCAAAGGCTACAAACTGGCCCAAACCGAATTTATTTACACTCAATGGGGCGTTCGGTTCAGATTTTTAAAGTTTACAATGTGGTGGACAGTGAAAAATACGTGTTTGTCCATATTTTTGTTCGCCACCCCTTGAAAAGTACTTTATTTTTATCCTATTCGACCTCTCCCGACTTCTGAACAGAGAAAGTGGAGTGTAAACAAATTCGGTTTGGGCCAGTTTGTAGCCCTTTGATTGTAGTACGTTTGTATGTGCCAAACTTATGTTTGTAAACTTTACACTGAAAAAATTTTTGGGAAAAAAAATCGGTTTGGGTTTTTTTTTAAACAGATGAAAAAAACCGATTGATTGCCCCAGATGTACATATGTACATTCTTGTGCTCAATTTCCATACGCACGTACACGAACGTTAAGCGCAACGCTTAAGTGAGTCGCCCGGGACCACCTTCCCCTAAAAATTATCATATTTTTCATTCCATTCCCACACATATTTTCAATCAAAATCTGGGATAGGAAAATGGGTACTCGGGCTTAATGCGACTTGAGTACGAATTGGTATGTGTGTTATCATATCTTACGTGTGTGTTAAAAGATCATATGTGTGTGTCTCATATTTGTGCCTGTCTCGTTTGTACATACCTTTACCCAGGTGCGGATTTAGGTGGGGGCGGCCGCCTCCCCATTGGCCCAAAAAAGTGCGCAAAATTAAGCATTTTTAAGCGATTTTTAGCGATTTTCGGGTTAAAACGGCTAATTTTCCGCCCAAGTCAGGGTTCCGCCCCCCTTAGGGGTACCGCCCTCCTTAGGAAAATCCTAGATCCACCACTGCCTTTACCGTAAGCTTTTGCCCATAGGCCTATTGTCGTATTCATAGATCCTCTTCATCTCTTGGTTCGTGTTGTTACGCCTCTTTTTCCGCATCAGTTAAAACTGCGTGCGAGCGCAGTTTTGACAGCACTTTAAGATTTTACATTTTACAATTAGTTTTTGAGCCTGAGAGCCTCTCCGCCAGCTTCCGCGCTGAGCGTATCTTTTTTTCTTTTCGTCGCTGTACATGAGCAGACTCCGTACTTGCCTTTTTACCTGCTTGGCTGTAGAACTCGTCTGATAGTTTTCCTGCGTAGTGTGCACGCTTCTTTTCGCCGTACGCTTTGTTTTTAATCATTCGTGTTTGTGCCAATTGGCATCAGTTGTTGTATGCCTTTGGCAGGGCTTTGTGCCCTTGTTTAATTACATTGTTTGATTTCACCCGATTAGCGTAACACGACGGTCAGCAGCATGTATCCTCCATGCTGTCGCCTTTTAATTGCTTCATAATTTTTCTGTCCAAAAAATATTGTAAAAATTAATTATTTAATTAACGATGCTGGGCTCGGTTGAATATCCGTGCTGTTGAATTCTGTCCTTGTGCTACACTATACTTAGGAACCCTTAATATTTTCAAGCACCGGAATTCGGTCCAAAACAAGTTAAATAATAATCTTTTGAGCCCTCAATTAGGTTTCCGGGGAACTTACTTTAATTAGGTACTTAATCTCAAAGGGGTTAAGTGAGTAAGTTTCACTAGATGCGTGCGTAGAGGGACGGGCTACCTTGAATAGGCCGGGCCGCTTACCCCCGAATTGCCGGCTGGTGATCGACCTCCTAAAAGGGCGAGAACCCCCGTGTGAGCGCATAAGCTTGAGATTCGGGTTAAGTAAGCGAAGTGAATGTAGCTTGAGTCTACGTTAACACATCTGATATTTATTTGTCCTTGGGCCATTGTGGAGACTAATTTTTTCATAAATGTTGATCGTAATATCAGAATAACGAATCCGACTGAAATTTTCTTTAAACTCTGTGGTTGTGTAAAGTTTACACTGCCTATTAACTCAACTCTTGTTCTGGAGCCTTGCGGAAGCTTATTTTTTTCAAAATGTTCTACGTAAAATCAGAATTGAGAATCTGACTATTAGTTTTCTCTACACCTAGTAGTTGTGTGAAATTTGCACTAATCATTTGTTGTTAAAATAGAGTTTATACTACAAATTTATTTTACTTCCAAATCTGAGCGTTAGTGTTCCTTACACTTGATATTTGCGTAAAGTTAATGCTGAAAAACTTTGATCTGTTAAAATAATGTAAGGTTGTCTTGAGAAGGATAATGCTGATGTTAAGAACAGTATTGCTTTCCGCGTTCTTGGACTGCTGTCATTAAAATGGCATGTTACTGTATGTGTTTACTGACTGATGTACTCAAATCATACTAATTAAAAGCGGGGTACTAGCAAAGAAAAATGCTCCGATGGAACAAAAAAGATGAATATACTTGGAATTGTGGATTATTAAGGATGTAAAAGGAGGGGACTAGAAAAATCTACCTAAAGTCGCAAAATCTGCTAAAAATCACACTTTCTCTAAGCAACGCAAAAATCGAAGTATATTCTGCGGCCAACAGATTAAAATAAATATTTAACCATAAAATGATTGAAAAAGCAGCACATCAGCTACGCAGTAGCTATGGGAAATGATGTTGAGTAAACTAACTGTCTTTCTAAGCCAATTGAATGAATGGTTTAAAACAGTAGGAAACGCTTAAGTTGACTTGAAACAGACTAGATGTACACTAGCATGCCCTTAAGGATAGTGTGCACTAATCAATCGGCCCCTGCTTTGCTTGCTTTGATGCTCAGAACAAAATAAAACAACTTTAAATACAATACCGCTTAATTTTCTATCGATCAGGATACGAAGCTAGTCAGCGTTGCTACTTGCCATTAATTTAAAAAAATAAACATCACAGATTTCGTTTATACACTCTTATCTGAAACTTTGAACATTATTTAAAAAAGACACTTTTTAGAGGCTGCAGAATATACTTCGATTTTTTGCATTGCTTAGAGAAGTGTGATTTTTAGCAGATTTTGCGACTTTAGGTAGATTTTTCCTAGTCCCCTCCTTTTACATCCTTAATAATCCACAATTCCAAGTATATTCATCTTTTTTGTTCCATCGGAGCATTTTTCTTTGCTAGTATATATATATATATATATATATATATATATATATATATATATATATATATATATATATATATATATATATATATATATATATATATATATATATATATATATATATACAGGCCCGTATCCAGGGGGGGCGGGGGGGCCTGCCCCCCCCCCGAAATGGGAAAAAATTTTGTTTTTCCCAAGGGTCCCCCAAAGGGAAAAATAAAAAATTGGCGAAGTTGGTCTGAAACACCGCCAAAACAGGTTTTTAGCATACTTTTGAGCTAGAAAACACAAAATTTTCCGGCGCTTCGCGCCGAATTTATTGTTTATGTAAGGTTTTGTCTTCTAAACCGCTGAAAATCGCTCAAATTTGAGTTAGACATAGAAAGTATGTCAATTTTTTTCTAACGCTTTGCGCCGGATTCATTGTTTAGCTATAGTTTTTGCCGTCTAGCTTACTCAAAACAGCTCAAATTTGAGTTATGACATGGGAACAGGCCTGTATCCAGGGGCGGGGAGGCCTGCCCCCCCCCGAAATGGGAAAACATTTTTGTTTCTCTCAAGGGTCCCCCGAAGGGAAAATGAAAAATTGGCGAAGTGCGTCTGAAACAGCGCCTAAACAGGTTGTTAGCGTACTTTTGAGCAAGTAAACTCAAAATTTTCCGGCGATTCGCGCCGGATTTATTATTTACGTATAGTTTTGTCTTCTGAACCGCTAAAAATCGCTCAAATTAGAGTTAGATATAGAGAGCATGTCAATTTTTTTCTAGCGCTGTGCGCCGCATTCATTGTTTAGTTATAGTTTTTGCCTTCTAGCTCACTCAAAACAGCTCAAATTCGAGTTATGACATGGGAAACATGAAATTTTTCCGGCGCTTCGCGCCGTATCTATTGTTTATACATGTTTTTTTGTCTTCTAGTCCGCTCAAAACCGCTCAAATTTGAGGTTGATATGCATAGCATGTCAATTTTTTCGCGCTTCGCGCCGAATTATTAATTATCCGTATTGTTTTTCTCTGTAAAGCACAATGATTAAGTACAAAGGCAAGAGATAAGAAATAATTCGCCGATTAGGTGATGAGAAATCAGCTTAAATGATAAATTTGCTGTATATCAAAATGAAATAAAGTGAACATTTTTCAATTTTTTTGTTGAAATGTTTCTTCACCGTTGTATAGAGCTCGCCGATATACGCTCAAAACTGTCTTTATTTTCGCCTATCTCCTAATGGTTCTCGAGATATCTGGTCTCCAAAATTTTCGGCCCCCCCCCGAAATAAAATCCTGGATACGGGCCTGTCCAGAAAAGGTGGGTCTGTCCCTGAAAAAGGTGGGTCCGTGCCTGATAAAGGTGGGTCTGAGCCTGAAAAAGGTGGGTCCGTGCCTGAAAAAAGTGGATCGTTCAGCTTAATCGATGGGTCAGTCCCAGAAAAAAGTGGGTCTGTCCCTGAAAAAGTTGGGTCCGTCCCTGGAAAAAGTAGGTCGTTCAGCTTAATCAGTGGGTCAGTCTCAGAAAAAAGTGGGTCTGTTCCTGAAAAAGGTGGGTACGTGCTCGAATACGCTTCACACATCATATACGCGCTTGCTCCGCTCGCATGATGTGCTTTGCGCACCATGTACGTGCTCGCTCCGCTCGCGCAGTGCGCTTTGTACACTATATATGCGCTTTGCAAACCATATACGCGCTCACTTAGCTCGCATTGTGCACTTTGTGCACCATGTACGCGCTCATTCTGCTCGCACAGTGCACTTCACGCACCATATACGCGCTCGCTCCACTCGCATGGTGTGCTTCGCGCACCATCTACATGCTCACTTTGCTCGCAATCTGCGCTTTGCGCAAAGTGCGCGCTTGCTTTGCTCGCACGGTGCGCTTTGCACACCATGTACGTTTGCTCGCACGGTGCGATGTGCTCGCTTTGCTCGCACGGTGTGCTTTGCACACCATGTACGCACTCGCTCTGCTTCGCACAGTGCGCTTCGCGCACCATATACGCGCTGGCTTTGCTTCAGGGTGTGCTTTGCGTATCTATACGCGCTTGCTCTGTTCACAGGGTGCACTTTGCGCACCATGCATGTGCATGTAATACTCTAAGAATGCCACAAATTTAAAAATATGATAACCCCGCCAATATTGAACCAATTTTGACAAACTTTTTTTGTTATGATTGCTAAGACACCCGCCAACAGGTCAAGATGTTAAACTTTTCATAGCTGCAGTATTTTGGCAAAAGTCTAGAATTGGCCATTTTACAGCAAAACTGAAAATTCATATCTCATGAATATTTATCCAATCTGCACAAACTTTTTTGTCATGATGCCTAGGACAAACAGAAATGAATAAAAAAATTTTAACTAACGCATCTTGGCAAAATTCCAAATTTGACACGTTTTTGCAAAACTTTGAAGCCTGATTTAAAAGAAATATCTAACTTGAAGAAATAAAATTAGGGGCGCTAGACTCCTCAAACAACAATCTTTAAACGGCTAGAGTATAAGGAAAAACGATGGACGCGTTGTTGAGATATCTATTGACAAAAATGCGTAAAAATGACACGTTTTATTACTGTAGCTTACTGTAGATTGATGCTAGCTCAAAGTTTTGAATACCAATTGATAGATCTTTTTAAGGCGTATCTAATGATGCTAATTAAAAGGATCTAGCATCAATAGAAACGATTTTATACTGGTTTATCAAAATTATCGATTTTTCTCATTGTAGATACTGTAGATTCCTGTAGAATTCTGTAAATCGAAAAAGTCAGAACATTTTCAGATTCAGCGTTAAATTTTGATCCTATTTAAATGCTTAATTGTCCAATACGATCAAACCGTTGATACAAAAAATGCTGATTTTTGAAAAAATGGCAAAAAAATGTCATTTAGCAGGCTAAGGTAAGAAAAATCGATCAGTAAGGGTACACTTTTTCATTTTCTTGATCGCCAAAGTGTCTTCTACCACCATGCCAAAGCTGAGTCCGGTCTCTCGACAAAAATTGAGCTATTTTGAAAAGGGTCAAATTATTGATTTTTTGATTTCTTACTGTAGTTCGCGAACCAATGACTTTTATGAAATGGGACTTTTTAGAGCGCAAAATTTTACTCAAGCAGATTCGACTCCCTTCGGCAGTTCTAAATCTAAGAGATGGCGAGGCTCTAAGAGCAATGCCTGAGGAGCTACGGCCCAAAAACGTTTTTGGCCAGAATTTTCAATCGCCAAAAAGTAATTCAAGAATTAGTCCTAGACTTTTTTAACCAACATTTTCGGGAATTTCAGCCTCATTTATATACCCCTGGTACATCCTTTCTACTGTTTTTAAAAATTCACAGGACAAAAAAGCTACCTATTTTCTTATAAGAATCTGTCTTTTACCAAATTTTTAATAAATGCAGACGATTATTAAGGAAGCTATAGTTGAAAAACACTGCAAATAGTTGCGCTGCCCACCCCGTAGGTACAATGCATCTGCATGGCGTTGAAGGGCGAGAAAGCGTAAGAAGACAAGTGCAAAAGTTGGGTTAAGACAATAAGCATACCATTTTAGTTCTTTGGTGCTCTTTTTACCATAGAAATCTTCGAAATCTGTGGTGCTTATTGAAAAATATCGCACATGTTAAAAGGATGATATTACTGGGAATCCTCATAAATGAGCAAGGAAGAAGGTTTGGGAATGGTTTGGTCATAAAATAAGTAGTCTCATTCTGCGTAATATGTAGATGATTTGTAATGTTTATACATACATGTGTACGCAACAACTTTTCAGATTAACTAATACATATTTTGCAGTAAACTGGACAAGTTGATTAAAAATTTGGATAAACGAGTCATGTTTTCTGCATCACGCGCAATAATTTTCTAACAAAATCTTACGTTTGCCCAAAATCCTCAGTTATCTTAGGGACGGGTGAAAAACCTTCTTTTAACCAGTCCTATGCCCATTAGGGTTGTGCCGGGTACCCGGACCCGAATAGCCGGGTGCCTGGCTAAAATTTTGGACCCGCACCCGGACCCGACAATCCTAAATTTCTGGGCCCGGACCCGGCTGTATCCATAAACTTGACCGGACCCGGACTCGCTTTCAATATGGTGCCGGGCAGGCCCGTATCCAGGGGGCGGGGGGCCTGCCTCCCCCGAAATGGGAAAATTTTTGTTTTTCCCAAGGGTCCCCCAAAGGGAAAAATGAAAAATTGGCGAAGTTGGTCTGAAACACCGCCAAAACAGGTTTTTAGCATACTTTTGAGCTAGAAAAAACAAAATTTTTCGCGCTTCGCGCCGGATTTATTGTTTATGTAAGGTTTTGTCTTCTAAACCGCTGAAAATCGCTCAAATTTGAGTTAGACATAGAAAGTATGTCAATTCTTTTCTAACGCTTTGCGCCGGATTCATTGTTTAGCTATAATTTTTGCCTTCTAGCTTACTCAAAACAGCTCAAATTTGAGTTATGACATGGGAACAGGCCTGTATCCAGGGGGCGGGGGGGGGGGCCTGCCCCCGAAGGGAAAAAATGAAAAATTGGCGAAGTGCGTCTGAAACAGCGCCTAAACAGGTTTTTAGCGTACTTTTGAGCTAGTAAACTCAAAATTTTCCGGCGATTCGCGCCGGATTTATTGTTTACGTATAGTTTTGTCAACTGAACCGCTAAAAATCGCTCAAATTAGAGTTAGATATAGAGAGCATGTCAATTTTTTTCTAGCGCTGTGCGCCGGATTCATTGTTTAGTTATAGTTTTTGCCCTCTAGCTCACTCAAAACAGCTCAAATTTGAGTTATGACATGGGAAACATGAAATTTTTCGGCGCTTCGCGCCGTATCTATTGTTTATACATGTTTTTTTGTCTTCTAGTCCGCTCAAAACCGCTCAAATTTGAGGTTGATATGCAGAGCATGTCAATTTTTTGCGCTTCGCGCCGAATTATTGATTATCCGTATTGTTTTTCTCTGTAAAGCACAATGATTAAGTACTAAGGCAAGAGATAAGAAATAATTCGCCGATTAGGTGATGAGAAATCAGCTTAAATGATAAATTTGCTGTATATCAAAATGAAATAAAGTGAAAATTTTTTAATTCTTTTGTTGAAATTTTTCTTCATCGTTGTATAGAGCTCGCTGAGATACGCTCAAAACTGTCTTTATTTTCGCCTATCTCCTAATGGTTCTCGAGATATCTGGTCTCAAAAATTTTCGGCCCCCCCGAAATAAAATCCTGGATACGGGCCTGGTGCCGGGTTCGGCTCCAAATATATAATGCACGCATATTGCATTGCAGAAATATTGAAAAACAACGAAAAATGACGTAGGCTTAAAAACAGACAAATGGATCATTTTTAACATTTTAATCAATTCAGCAACAAACTGATGGCCTCATCAAACATTAAAATTTAAGGTGACAAATAGTAATAATGTGACAAACATTGGCGCTATATTAAAGCTGACACCATGTCTCTTGGGCGTGACACAATAACAATATAAAGCATGGTTTAAGTTATTCATAGATGCACTTTTAGTAACAATACGCGTTAGCAGGGGCGGTGGGGGCAACCGCCCCCATTGGCCAACAATATTTAGCGAGATAAAGAATGGGTATGCAATTCGCAATGATTTTTGGCCGTCAGTGACCATAATTTCTCAAATTTATCCGACGCTACGCGCCGGATGATACCTATTAATGACATTTATTTACTTTCTTGGCGATCTGGAAGCACAGTTTTTTCCGTATTCGGCAAAAAATTTTTCTAATGTACAAAGACTTTTCGGGACCGTCTTTGTACATGTACAAAGATTTTTAGGAAGTCAAAACCCGCAAAAAAGGTCTAAACTTCGCAGAAATTTTCGGCGCTTAGCGCCGAAATGAGTAATTATGTGTCCTATATATCTTTATAATAGCAGAAATCGCATTTCGAAAGGAAAAATGTCAAATTTTTCGGCTCTTTGCGCCGTTTTAAAACGATTCTTAATGATTTTCGCCCTCGTTAACCCTGGAATTAGCTATAATACGCTACTAAAGGTCGAACAACTCTACCACACTAAAGCCGCTACCGTACTATATCATAGCACCCAAAAATTTGTGTGTGCAAAATGTACAAAGACTTTTAGGGACCATCTTTGTACAAGTACAAACGGACCTTGTACAAAAAAACACTGCTTGGACGCCATTTTCTGATCATGTAGATTTCAAATCAATTTTAACTGCAGAAACAGCTATTTTTGCATAATTTCTTCTAATTTCAATTACAAATTTCGATGTATCGCATCAAATGCTATAAATACAGGAAATCAAGCAGTAAATCATGCTTCTAGACGTCTATCCACCTCAATTTCACAAATTTTTCCGGCGCTTCGCGCCAGATTTTTGTTAAAGTCAAAGAATCGCAGAATAATGTTTAAAAATTCATATTTTTCCGATTTTTTTGAATTTCGAGGGGTGGTCCGGCCCCCTCATTCCCCCAGAGGTACGTGCCTGGTTGGGATACCGCCCTCCCTTAGAAAAATCCCAGATCCGCCACTGCGCGTTAGCATATTACAAGCGTTTATGGAGACATTCTTTTGGGGTCGTGCTTTATACACCAACAGGCATCAGACACACAGTCGCCACTTAGTGCACTGCTGTTTGTTTGCTTATTCCTTTGTTGCACCATTTCTGAACTGAACCTATCCTGGAACAAAGAAACTAACAAATAAATGTGCAAGCATACGGACATGTGGGAAAAATTGATAGGATAAGTGGTTTGGTAGGTACAACACAATGTTATGTTAACGGACCCGGGCCCGGACCCGAGGTTGATAAAAATTTTGGACCTGGACCCGTACCCGACTTTCCTAAAATGTTGGACCCAGACCCGGACCCGGACCCGAATTTTCGAAAAATGTGGACCCGGCACAACCCTAACGCCCATGTATACCCATCCCCTCGATACACACATGAATGCCGCTGATCAGACTTGCATAGGCAATGGAAGGTCGAGAAATGGTTCGGAATTAGTCTTTTTTTCACCCAGTCTTTGAGAATGTGACGCTTTTACGAGGAAGAAGGGGGAAATTTTTCGGGAGTGAGTTATATAAAAATATGTAAAAATTGATTAAGTAAATATGAAAATGAAAAATCTTATAAAAATTACTCAATTTCTGGGGAGTCAAACTCCCTTGAATGATTTATGGCTATGATTCTGAATGCTTATTGGTTCATTCCAGGTTCAATGGTCTTCTTGCAATATTTATTCTACGCAAGATCACGCTGCAGCAGCAATGGCCGCTCGAGGAATTGCCGTGTATGCATGGAAAGGAGAGACAGAAGAAGAATACACATGGTGCATTGAGCAGGTGGATAAAATAAAAAGCTAATTTTGCGGCTTTCGTCTTGCTATTTTTTATTCTTTTATTTCAACTTTGCTTATTCAAAGTTTGGATGAATCGGAAATGAAATTGTGTGATTATATAATTTTTCCGGGGTCAGAAATTCTAAAACTAGATTTATATGTACGAATTCACGAACGTTGAGAGATAGGCAAGAGTAATTGGATTTTCCGAGTCATCAAATTTTAACTTACCAAACGACAAACAAGACAAACATTATAGAAAAACGATATCTGGCGTGAAGAGTAATTTGAGGTCTTGCGAACATAGGTAGTTGATACCTTCATATCGATTTTTGTTCATGCCGGCTAGTGTTGGAAATGTTGACGACATTATTCTGAGTAAGTGAGGGTGCCTCAATTGTAGTGTGCTGGATGTGGAAGTATTTCCTTTTTGTATTTGCACTGCATATTCTGAAGCTCTTTCGCTTTGTTTTGTCAGCAGCTAGCACTGGGGATGTCCCAAGCCCCTGCCCAGGTGCCGGGGCTTATGCCTAGTGCCAGGGTAAGGCTTGCCGCGGGCCGGGGCGAAAACACTGATGATTTGGAGTAAAAATGTATCGGGGTCTAGACCTCCTACAATAGAAAACGGGAAATTTTCTCAAGAAAATGAGGCAAAATGACGGCCAAACGTGGATGAACATCGAAAATTTTCTCATACAGTGCTTGAAATTGACCAGAAGCAGTTGATTAATGTAATTTTGACACTATTTTAGCATATGTATACCTGTTTTGATGTAATTTTAGCACAAACAAAGCTCTGTGACTGACCTCACCCTTTCCCAGATCGGCTACATTGCGCGTTTATAATCATTACATGACTCAAGAGTTTATTGAATTCAGTCAGTTGAAGTCACCAGCATACATGCACAGCATGGGAATTCTGGGGTGGGGATGGAGTTAAATTTGTTTTTTTGGGTTCAATAGTCTTTTTGGCGTTTTTGACGATGCTCTATCTTTCTAGAGCACAAAAACAAAAAATCTCGAAAAAGATCGAAAAGAGTCGAACAAATTGAACTATGTAATGAACATATGTATAGTCAAAACATGCGTATTTAGCGCGAAGCGCCGAAAATGTAACACTTTCGTGCAAATACAAAGCTAAAATGCTTAAAAGGCACCTTTTCTACGAATAATTAGAAGATTTTTTTTGTAACTTTCGAAAAACTGCGAATTCTGGGGGCTGAAAATTTTTCTAAAGAAGTGAATCCCAAATCCCTTCCCCAAGATCATGTATGGTCAACAGACATGCACGTGGGGTTTTTAGGGGCCCAGACCTACTCCACTTTGGAAAAACGTAAAATTTTGTGGGGAAAATGATGCAAAATGAAGGCCAAAAACGGATGAAAGTTGGATATTTTTTTCAAAAGCGCATCAGAATGATTATAAGCTGTGTGTAACGTAGTTTCAACGCTGTTTAAGCGCTTGTACTAATTTTCTAGCTCATTTTGGCCCAAAAAAGCTTAGTTTTTTGACCCCCACTCCCTAGACAGGCTGCCCGCTTCCCCTATCCAGATCGGCCATGCTGTGCATCTTTGTATGGTAGTCACCACTTGATGAATGCTTCATGTTACGTTCATAATTATGTCCATCTGTTGCATGTAGATGCATGAAAATGCTTTTAAAAAAGTGATGTTTGCTCATTTCAGTATACCTTGTAATTATTCTTTATTGTTTCCTATCATACTTAAATAGGATAAATTTCAAATTTAGTTTATTGATATCGAATGTGATAGTGATTATTGATTAGGATGATAAAATACAAAGCCACAGTTGATTTAAATACAGATGTATGTATGTATGTAGATATTTATTGATTTTTTGGTTCCTCACTCAAAAATTTGAATCTAATCGCTTTGTGTTGTCTGGTTGTCTCATTTCTGTATAGTTTCCTTTGTTACAGTTTGTCAGTTGGGATAGATGCCTTGACTGCACAAATATGTACATCTGATCCCATCGAAATTGAATAAACATGAATCACAAAAACATAAATAAATATATATGTCCGGTGAATGTCATATGAGCACGAGTAAAAACTGATGTCATGGAATGCCAGACCTTAAACATTCTATGTTTTCTACTGAGTCATTTGTCCTGATTTGCAGACTATACATTTTTCCGATGGTCAGCCTTTGAATATGATCCTTGACGATGGCGGAGATTTGACAGCGTTAGTTCACAATAAGTACCCGCAGTTATTGAGCGGTGAGGAATATTCATTTGAAGATTCTTTATTATTATTATTATTATTATTATTATTATTGTTATTATTATTATTATTATTATTATTATTATTACTATTATTAGTATTATTATTATTTGCTACTATTAATAGCTTTATTGTTACCGCCATGCTTATTGTTGTTATTCATACACGACTATCTGACATTATTATTTTTACGATATTGGAATAAATATGACAAAATGTAAGATACGCTAAATATCTGTGTTATATTAATATTTGAAAAGACTTATAAATTTTTGACGTTCAGGCATTTTTGGGATATCCGAAGAAACGACTACGGGCGTACATCACTTGTACAAGATGCTGCAGGAGAACAAACTTAAAATTCCGGCTATCAATGTCAATGACTCTGTTACCAAGGTGAGATGAGAGTTCTTTCATTTCTATGAGAAACGTGCTTAAATTTTTTTCGAATATCGCGGGAAAGATTTTGATCATTAATCAATGAAACTTCAGAGAAAGCTTAAAGTTTTCGCTCTGAAAATTATAGTAAATCTGTAACCGGATAAAGCGCTGATACAGCCATATCGCAAGGAAGACTAAGGAAATAGTTTCGTGCGAACGCTGTTGTGTTTATTTAATAGAATAAATAAATAGTTCAATGCGACAGATAGTACAGATACGATTTACATGGTCCAAAACCACGGTTTTTAGCACCACTAATGAAATTTGCTCCGTCCTATGAAAATTTTGGCCGTTAGCACGACGTGCTAACGTATTTTTAACGAATTTTCCAGCAAAACTTCCAAAACAATTTCAACGCTTAGGCCGAGTTTCATACATACTCTCTAATTAGCCTCAAGCGCGCGATACACACTCTTAATTAATCTTCGTGTCATCTAGCAGATCACGCAATTATCTCTTCTATTTTTTCTGAAGATTTCTATTTCAAATGATCACTTTGTGACAACTTTGCACTGTTTTCTGCAGTTTGAAATTAACAGCAGTTTTATGTTTATTTATTTATTTATTCAGTTTTTTACTTCAATTCTGAATTGAATTCAATTCATGAACTCAGCGGCGTCTGTTGTCAGATTAAGTTAGTAGGTAACTGGCAATCGTATTATAATTTCTGATGTTGGACAATGTACAAAGGTGTTAGCTTTAGTTTGAATTTCATGTTTTATTGGAATATAGTTGTAATGATAAAAAATGATATGGGGAATATAATGTATTTGAGAATATCACGCATTCTCAAATGGATGCATTGATAAAAGAAAAGGGCATACATCTCTGACATCATATAAAGGTGTTATACAGGTAAGGAACTGGTGCTAACGTAAACCATTCGTGCTAATGGAAAAAATTTCCATTAGGGCGAGTGCTAATGGGGGCCGTGCTAAAGATAGTTGTTTGAAATGAAAAAGTTGATTTTGAAGTGCTGAATTTTTAATCACTTGCGTTTGAACTCTGATAAGAATGAAAAACTGGAGAAATAGAGATGGTGCATCATAGTTGTATGTACATATGTACGTATGAAGCTAAAAATTTGGATTTCTTTGTTGTTGAGGAAGTAAAAGGAGAGATTAGGGAAAATTTTCCCAAGCGCGCAAAAGGCGTAAGAATGTGCTAAACACTAAAGCTTCCTTTGAATAAGGGAAAAATCTAAGTAGATTATATGGCCTCTAAAAAATCAATTTTTATGCACAACACATTTTTCGCGGTTTCGCAAAAAAGAATTGAAAAGCTTTCATGTGTAAGAAATTTCTTTAGAGGAAGGGTGTATATATGTATAAGTGTTTAGCACATTCTTACGTCTTTTGCGCGTATACGGAAATTCTCCTTAGTCACCCCTCCTTTTACATCCTTAACAATAAAGAAATCCAAGTATTTGTGTGTATAATTCGCCTTTTTTGCTCCATAGGAACATTTTCTCTTGCTAATATTATACTTTGTATTAGCATAATTTTGTTCTTTAACATTGCATCCTCATTACAAAAAAGACTAAACAGATGAAAAAACCTACGTAAAAGTTGCCGTCTGATCGTTGATGTTCCAACAGTCCCACCGGTCCTAACAATCCCGCCGTCCCAACAGTCCCACCAATAATTCCAACATCTGTACATGATTTTGGGGGAGGTTTTAACCCCCATAAACGCTTTCTCCCCGCAAAAATCCCCCCGTAGAATTGGCGGGATACTCATGTTTTGACTATATTTTGTTCAATTTGTTCGTTTTTCTGATTTTTTTCGGAATTTTCTTATGTTCCAATGCTGTGTTAAGATGGAGCATGGTTAGAAACGCAGGAAAACGATGTTTTTACGCGTACCTACCATTTTTTTGGACCCAACAAGGTACTTGATAAATTCCCCCTTTATCCCTCAACCCCATAATTTTTATGCTGTGCATGTAAGCCCAACATTCTCTATCCATCAAGATAATAAAATCCGAACATTTGTTGAAAATTTTATTTTCACTAAAGAAGCTTGAAAAAGTGTCATTTTTCATTCGCGCTTGGGCAGAAATGATAGAAAATATTTTACATCTGGCGCGAAGCGCCAAAAATTTGACGATTTTACATCAAAGACAGTCGATTTTTCATCGTTGTGTGCATTATCTTGTCTTTCAAAATTTTTCCGGTACAAGGAGGGGCCGCTCCCTTTAATACAACCCTGACTTTACACTTTTGTACAACAACCATTATGTGTAAGGAAATTTCAAGGTCAGATTCGTGACCTACTAATCATAAGCAACATTTTAGAAAAAATGGCATCCCGCAAGTTGTTTGATTCTTTGGTTTACACTTTACACACTCATTACTAAATCGGTATTGAGTGTAAACAAAAGAAAAAACCTGCATCGAGTTTTTTAATTATCTGTCTTTTCAAAAAAATCGCACCTCCTTGATATGTGCCGTGATAGCTGTGAAGTGGTGGGGGAGATAAAATTCGCACTCGCTGTCATAAACATTCCCAAGTATATTATAGGTACGCGCTAACGTGCTAGCTATGATGTTTGTATGTACATACATATATTGCAAATGCAATAATTTTGAAGGTTTGAAGCGATCCTTTATCCTCGAAACACTTTTCTGTTTTTGGAATGAGTACAACCTTTCGCTATAAACCTAATAGACGAAATGTGCTTAATTGAATTGTTTTTGGAAGTTTAACGTGCTCCAGACTTGGTCGTCATCTTAAGGCTGAAAATTTGTATCCCTTTTCTCCCGGATTCTTTGATAAAACTTGCATTTTGAGGCCATTTTAGTTGCTTTTTCGCCATTGCCGGTCAAGATCATTTACTTTATATTTAAAAATAGCGACTACCCCCTCCCGAAATTTTTTAATTTATGTTTCACGGTGAGTCTTATCAGCTTAGTTCTGGATAATGTGGCGTGTGATATTTTTTAAATTATGTACTTGTTCTCAAATTGCAACATGTTGTTTTCTTTAGAAAATTTTTTTTTTGTGAAATCATTGTATCTAAATGGAAAACTCGCCTTTTTCCTGAATAACCGGGACTCTAGGGTTACGTAAATATTAAACTTCTAAACTGAAAGGTCATGAAGATACGACGTGTTTGCATGTCGTTTAGAGCAAGTTTGATAATCTATACGGTATTCGAGAGTCGCTGGTGGACGGAATAAAACGGGCCACTGATATAATGCTAGCGGGAAAAGTTTGCTGCGTATGCGGCTATGGTGACGTTGGCAAGGGGTCGGCCCATGCTTTGCGTGCCTTTGGCGCTCGAGTTTTGATCACCGAAATCGATCCAATAAACGCTTTGCAGGCAGCTATGGAAGGTCATCATTCAAAAGTTTTTTGTATCCCACATGAAAGACCCCCCACAAATCGATAGATCCCCATAATTGAACTATTGGTGTTTTTTATCAATTTGGTCCCATCAGACCCCCAGAATTTAGTTACTGCCCATGTGTGGTTACGAAGTGACTGTCGTATGTAGATCAACTACATATTTAAAATCATACATGCAGCGGCTGGAAGTTTTCGGTGGGGGTCCTTGACCATTGCGGAGTGGGGTTAATGACCTCCAATTTTCAGGCGAAAACGGGAGGGGTCAAAAATTTTATGACTTAGATGGGTGGGACGAGACGCACATGGGCATAGGGAGTAGGGTGAAAGCATACCTGGGCAATGGATTTTGGTTCTGAAGGTACCGGGTCCCTTTTGTTAGCAGGTTGGTTGGCTAGTTGGTTGGTTGTTTGGCCGGTTGGTTGGTTGTTCGGTTGGCTAGTTGGTTGGTTGGCCGCTTACAGTGGTCGCCATGAAAGATGACGTCGCCATCACCCTCGTGAATTATAATGGAGGGTGCGCCGCGAGCGCCGCGTCACGTCCATGCATGCGCCATCATCTCTTTTTCGATTTCGGCGCCATTAGCACCTCCATCATCCCGTTAATCTGGCGATGCGGACGGCGCAACTTAGCCATTAATAGCGCCTACAACGAAGCGCGCACGTGAATGCTGGCGCGCTTCCTCCTTGTTGGTGCTATTAATAGCTAAATTGCGCCGTCCGCATTGCCAGATTAACGGGATGATGGAGGTTAGTGGCGCTGAATAGGAAAAGAGACGATGGCGCATGATGGACGGTAACGCGTAGCGCTCGCGACGCACCATCCATTATGAATTCGAGGGTGATGGCGCCGTCTTCATGGCGACCACTGTAGTTGGTTGGTTGGTTGGTTGGCTAGTTGGTTGGTTTTTGGCCAGTTGGTTGGTTGGTTGATCGGTTGGCTAGTTGGTTGGTATGGCCGGTTAGTTGGTTGGTTAGTTGAGCGGTTGACTAGTAATGGTTGGTTGCTTGCTTGTTTGTTTGTTTGGCCAGTTGATTGCCAGTTGTTTGGTCGGGTAGCTGGTTGGTTGCTTGTTTGATTGGCTATTGGTTCAAGACTGGTTGTTTGGTTGGCTAGTTGCTTGGCTTGTTTGGCAAAGTTGGTTGGTCGGTTGTTTGGTTGACTTGTTGGTTGGTTGGTTGGCCGGTTAGTCAGGTGGTTGGTTGGCTGGTTGAGCGGTTGGCTAGTTGGTTGGTTGGTTGGTTGGTTGTTTGTTTGGCCAGTTGGTAAGTTGTTTGGTTGGGTAGGTGGTTGGTTGGTTGGTTGTTTGGTTGGCTAGTTGGCTGGTTAGTTAGCCGGTTAGTTGGTTGGTTGGTTAATTGGTTGGTTGTTTGGCCGGTTGGTTGGTTGGCTGGTTGGTTAGCCGGTTAGTTGGTTGGATAATTGGCTAGTTGGCTGCACACTTGGGCAATGCCCCATATCGGCCCATCACCAGGACGGGCCGAACCAAAAGTTGGACGGGGCGAAGGGGTAACTTGGACGGGGCTATATTTTGTACAGGGATGAAAATTTTTTTTAGGATAATTTAAGGAAATGCTAGGTACAGTACTACCGTGATCAGATTGCAAAATATGACCATCGTATTACACTGTTCGACACATTTTTCATGGATTGACCCAACTTTTTCAGGGTCTAGGAACCCACCCACCTTTTTGGCTGGAAGTTGGACGGGGCGAACCGTCGGCCATAGCCCAGGTATGGTTGGCTGGTTGTGATGATCTTCTTCTCACTTTTTTGTTTTTGGTCTGAAAAATTCTGTCCCCTAAATAAAAAACTGTTTTTTGGCGCCAATCAGCTGGGGTTCTGAAGGTACCCGAAGTGCCTTCTGGCACCACCCGGTGGCACGGCTATTGCCCACCTGTGGGTGAAAGGAGTATCACCCCAGCCTTAGATTTTGGAAAATCAGGTGCTGTCAGGCGATTTTGAGAAAACGAAAGGTGAACGGTAAAGAATTTAAATATTTACCGGCGCTTCGCGCCGTATTGATAAATTTTTATATTTTTCATCGCTATGAACTCAGGAATTAGCTAAAACCTCACTAATAAGAGTTAGGAAACCCATTTTACCGCACATAACGTGCTACTGTTGAATTGTGGAGAACGTATTTGTCCTTGTGCAAGCATACACTGTACAAAAAACAATAACCACAATTCCACTATATGAGCATTTTTGAATTTCACCTCCCCTCTCCCCTCTGGTTACCTCTATCTTGCCCAGATATGGGGCGAGACGTTCAGGTTTGGGTAGGGGATCCCCCAAACCCTCTCTAAAACATGTATTTTCTAAAACCGTTGGCTCTGTAGAGCATTACTAACTTATTATCCGAATCATTGCGTAACAATGCATTTTATAGAAGATCGTTTGGTGCACTTGTCTATTGGAAATGCATGTGCTAAGGTTAATAAGAATATTCGGAGCCAGCCGTTTATTTCAAGGAAGTCGACAATTTTGTATGTTGCCATTTCTGTTCACTAAATTTTGGGGTTATTTTCGCGTTTTTGAGTTTAAAAAATGTCGGAAGGTGAAGAAACGACCACGGGCGCCATTGCATGACGTAATTAGTAGCTTTTCCTCGTTTTCCAATTGGATTGACGGTGACATAATCGATAATCAGGCATTAAAAAATTATTTTTTACGTGGGTCCTCCCTCATTCCGCATGAGGGAAAAATTTAAAAAAAATAGTGCTTTAAGTTGTTTCAAATTTGACCAATTCCGCCTTCAGTAGCTATACAAAATGCAATCAGCTTATAGGAGGGCGAAGATGAGCCTGGAAAAAGATACATAGGTTTTTGAAAAAAATCAAATGGACTTTTTGAAGAAAATATTATTAACTTGAGATTGTAAGTACATTCCACTACTTTAGATTATTGTTTGATAGGGCAGAAAACTCTCATCCTTTTTCTTGTCTTTTACGACACTAATGTGAAACTGCTTGTGATTAAAGGTTATGAAGTGACGACCATGGATGAAGCTTCTCGAAAGGCGAGCATTTTCGTAACGACTACAGGATGCAAAGACGTAATTTGTGGCGAACATATGCTAAATATGCCTGATGATTCCATTGTTTGCAACGTGGGTCATTTCGACGTCGAAATCGACGTCAAGTGGATACACAAAAATGCTGTTAAAAGTGAAAACATAAAGCCTCAGGTACGCTAACTCGATATTTGGGCATTGTAAAAGATTTGCATTATATGAAAAACTGTAGATTTTTCTCATGATGTTAAAGTCGTAAAAGTGGAGTGACGCTAATATGATTAGAGAACCGATTTTGTGTGCAAAAAATTATCGATTTTTGTGAAACAATGGGTGCAAAAATAGCTGTTTGTGTGCTAGTTTGTATGCAAATTTAAAGACATAAAATTCACTAAGCCAGTTTCCAAAACTACTTTAATCGAACAAAAACTTGTTTAAAGCGATCACACTATACGGTTCAACATTTTCAAACGTTAAATTTTGACGACGATCTTATAAAATTACTCTGTATTGAGAAAACGATCGCTTCACATCAACAGAAACAAATGTAGCGTGTAAAGTGTTCAGTTGTTTTTCGGGTCTTTCTCGTTGACAAATTCTTTCCACTTCAGGAATTCCGGTCAAACTTCCATGTTATTTTTCCATCATAGATTCATCCTGAAATTTGGCTGCATCTGAATACAAATTCTTCACTGGGCTCCTTTTGCTAGGCCCTCCTTTTCTGAATTTATATTCTGACAGAGCGTGGGGAACGTTTAGAAGTTTGTCTCTAAGGATATCATTTTCGATTAAACTTTTAGCTTGACGCATAGCTACAGCATATGTATTCGGTTAGCAGGCTCAAAAATGCCAAATGCGGAACATGAGCATCGAAAATAGTAGTTTTGTGTATAGTTTTAAGGACGATTGTGTGCAATTGTGTGCAAAAGTGCCTAATTGTGTGCAATGTAAATGTGTGCAATAAGGAAGCATCCCATCGCTTCGAAAATATTGTATTTATGCTTCTTCTACATTGCTGAACCCATCAAAGCAAAAAAAGTGCTTTTAACACAAACTACCGGTCTTTAATTATGATATATTTAAAGTAAATGCATTTGCGTGCGCATCAAAGTCGATCTGACATGATATTCACAATGCAGTTAGCCTTAATATTACTGTTTGTAGGCTGACTTTATCGTTAGCCAGTCTCGTTATGGTTTCGAAAAATACTTATTAAGTGGAGTAGTGAAGAATACGAACCACTTCGAATATTTTGCCATTTTTCTAAACAGTTTCATGGTGACTAGTACTCAGACACGTAATGGCTCGAAAATTTGGATGGGGGTTTTCCAAAAAAATTTGCATCCCCCCGCAGAAATTTTTTTACCCCTCCCCACACATGCACATAGGGGGCTGAGGGGGTATAACTCCCCTGAGGGGCCAGCTAGACCGGTACTTTCCGGCGATTTTGAGCAAACAGGACTTGTACCGCACTCACTTTTGCACATCAAAAAAATCAGTGCAAAATGTCGAAATTTTTCCGGCTCTTCGCGCCAGAGTAGTACTTTTAAGTACTTTTACTCAAAAAAGCGCCCAAAATTGATAAAGTTTTTAAGCATTTTTTAGTGTTAAAAGTGATATAATGCAGTCAAAATGGACTCAAAATGCTTTTAAAATGTGTCATTAACACGAAAAAACGTTTTATAGGCTATTTTGACCATTTTGATCATAAAAACAGCAAAAAATCGTGAACGCGTAAATTCACTGTTTTAGATTTTTGGCATCTCACCCCCCTGCCGACCTCCTGACCTCAGTGCACCTGCGCCCCCCTAGAATTCAAGCGATTTTTCGAAAGTCCAATAATTTCTAAAATTTGTAGAATAGTTGCTTTTTTAAGCGCCTTTCAGCTATATACATATTTGCTTAAAATTGTCAAATTTTCCGCACTTCGCGCCATATACTCATGCTTTGATTTATTTTGTTAATTTGTTCCGACTTTTAAAATTTTTTTTCAAAATTTTTTCATTTTTATTTGCTGTAGAAAGATAAAGCATCGTCAGAAACGCCAAAAAACGGTGTTTCTGACGCGTATTCACTATTTTTGGACCTAAAAAGGCACTTGCAAATTTCAGCCCCCCAGAATTCCCATGCTGTGCATGTATGGTCCCCGCCTATTTTTAGGGGGTGTTAAATCTCAGTTAATCCTCCCTGATCCCAAAATCTTGATTTTACCCCTCCCTGGCCAACTTGACCTTGTGCATCTAATGGATGACATACAGGCACGTAGCTTTGGCGGGGAATGGGGTGGGGTCCGGACGCACTAAACAGAACTTTCTAGACGTTATTTTGTGCTATTCTTGGCCTTTTTGGGCTTGGTCCTCCCCAAAATTGGTGTTGGTCCCCCAAAATAGGACGGGCAGCTACGTGCCTGATGACATATGCGGCCTTAATTAATTAATTCCTAAATTTTAGCGTTTTACTTCGTATTATAGGTCGATCGCTATTTGTTATCGAGTGGGCGACACATAATCTTATTAGCGCAGGGTCGGTTGGTCAATTTAGGATGTGCTATGGGGCATCCATCGTTTGTTATGTCTAATTCTTTTACGAATCAAGTATTAGCGCAAATTGAGCTCTACACTAAGCGCGGGAAATATGCCTTGGGCGTTCATTTGCTTCCCAAGAAAGTAAGAAAATTCTAATATCTAATTTGCATGCTTATGTAACAGTAATTTATAACATACCTACATATAATAGTAGGTGTGTAAAATATCAAGTAATTTTATTAGGCAAACGTATGACTAAGGCAAAATCCAAATGACTTTCTTAAACATCAGCATTCAAACGACTACATGTGACCAGATAACATTTGCAATACCATACATGGTCAGCAATTTTTGGGGGTCTGGTTGGGTAAAATCGCCAAAAATAGGCAAAAATGTTACTAAGAATAGAATTATGGGTTTTAAGAGTAATTTGCGGGGGTTCAACTTCTAAGGGGGTGCAAACCTCCCAACTCCCTCCTCCCACCTCTACGCCAACGTGTGTGCACCACCCCTACAGCAGTATGCGTAAACTGTATACCAAAAGCAAATACACCATCTTGTAAAGCAGCAATTAAAATTCTGTGATAAAGACATCTGCTTTGGCAAGAGTCCGACCTGAATTAAAAAATATGGGTGAAACCGTGAAAAATTGGAAGGAATGTCTGATGCATTGGAAAAAACCAGGACATTATTTCACGTAGAGAAATTTGTATCACTAGAATTGAAATTCTGTCAAAATTCGTCCCAAAAGCTGTTCTCAATGTCGAGGCATTTCATTTAGCTAGAAAAATCAAATATAGTAGCTGAACTGAATAATGGTTGTTTTGAAATTGATAATTCTTCACTTTTTGGATGTGGTTCTTCTTTTTGTCAGTAAAAAAGCTTTGCATGGATAGGATGTTATGTCTTGAAACAACTCATTAAACGCGAGCACTAAATTCTCTACAACATTTCGTGTTTAGTTTTTTATTTAATTTAAATATGTTACCGCGGGTGGTGCAATTTTTGCGACACCATGCACTTGCCTGTTGATTATTGCCCACAGTAACATGGCTTTTGTTTTATTACAGCTTTTGTAATAGATTTAAATAGACTCAAGAATCGTCAAAAATGCAATAGGTCTTACATAAACTAACGTGGGCATTGACACCACGTAACAGATTTATCATGGTAAGCGTTGTTAGTCGTTGATTTTTTTAAAATAGCTTTAATCTTTAAATTTGTAAAAAATGTTTATTCACATAACCATAGGAAAATATGGCACTGAAGTTACAAATGAAATTTAAAAACGGTTGACGTTAATATTAAAATCAAAATAATTTAAATTGGCGTTATTTCAAATGTTAATTGGCAAAAGGAGTCAAAACGTTCTTTTACCATGAAGAGACATGTCACTAATGTTTTAAGAAGAACGGGCAATCAACGTTATTAACTCATTTAATCACAGGTGGGCAATGCCGCGCCACCGGGTGGCGCCAGAAGGCACTTCGGTACCGTCAGAACCACAGCTGGGTGGCGCCAGAAAAAACAGTTCTTGATTGGGGGGGGGTAGAATTTTTTGACCCAAAAAAAGTGAGGAAATGATACAACCGACTAGCCAACCAAACACCAACCGGCCAAAGAACCAACCAACTAACCGGCCAACTAGCCAACTAACCAATAAACTAGCCAACCGTTCAACCAACTAACTGGCCAACCAACCAACCAACCTCAACAAAAGGGACATCGGTACCTTCAGAACCAAAATTCATTGCCCGGGTATGCATTTAATGGTCAGTAACATAGGTGGGCAGCAATAAAATTCTGGGAGGGGGCACAAGATTTTTTAAAGGTCAAAAATGGTCTTAAAATAGTGGTATGGCGAAAAAATACCATTTTTCAACGTTTCTCATCGAGCACTATCCATTAGCACCAAAAATGGCGAAAAAACAAAAACATTTCAAAAATTTAAATCTGGGGTTATTCGGTCTTCTGGGGGCTTACCTTTCCCACGCCCACGTGCGGTCAGTAATCCTCGTGAAATAATGCGCTAATAAATTCATTATCCTGTAGATGTGCTGGACACAAAAATAAAGACATTGATCTACTCTATCATTAACAGTCTCGTATTCTTAATGCGATTTGTCCGTGATATTTGATCTCCAATCTCTAGCCATATTTAGTCTCAGCCAGACATGTGACAACTCGAAATTTGAGTGGGGGTCACCAGCATTCATGGACATGGAGGGTTTGTACCCCCAGTTGAAAACCCCCCGAAGATTACTGTATACCCCCAGAATTCCATTTTTAGTATTATGTTTGGCGGTCTGACCCATCCTAATCCCCTCTTTCCAGAATTTGGATGCTGCCCATGTTTGGTCTTCGGCCATTTTTAGGAGGCGATATGACCTCCAATTTTTGGCCAAAAATGCAAAAAAACTCGTAAAAATGACAAAAAAACAATCGGGGGTCAAACATTTCCGGGCTTTGGGGAGGGGGGTTGGGTGGGGGACGTCCGAATTTTTGTGAAGATCCCCCAAACCCCCTGTTACGTGTATATTCTTCTTAGCGATTATCTTAATCACAGTTCGTTAAACGATCGTTATATTATACTTCTTTTTTCCATCATTCTTCCACCTGTTATAGCTCGACGAGGAGGTTGCCGCATTACATTTGCAGAAGCTTGGCGTAAAATTGACTAAATTGACTGAAGATCAAGCGAAATATCTTGGAATTCCGGTGGAAGGTCCTTTCAAGCCTGATATTTACCGCTATTGAAGATTTTTGCTCGCATACTCTGATATTTTATTGTTTCCTAGGCAGAATCCATTACCTATGTGCATTCTCAATCATTACTCCTTATTCCGCTTTGGACGGGTTTCATTGTTATGCTGGTGTTGCGTGTTTAAATACATATTGGGCTGATTTGCATAGTACATAGGAAATGAACAGATTTTATTCGCTTCGACGAAAACACATTTGGTGAAAAAAGAATGCATTTAAAAATAAGACGATCATCATTATAGTCCGTTTGAACTGAGATTTTTGAAAAAATTAAGTGCTTATCAAAGTGTTGTAAACTAAGGCAGTAGTTGCGATATCCTGCAGTATATCGAGTTATTGTGAGACGTTTGCCCTTGTTAAGCCGCATTACTGCATCAAAATTTTAAACCACTCTTGTAGCCAGATTCATGCAGATTAAATTCAAAAGAAAATCCCAGAGTTTAATGGAACAGACTGTAAGTGTACTTATTTCCTCCATAGTCTTCCTAATCCTTGTTGCCTGTTCGCAACAATGATTTAAAAATCTTTACACTTTTATAAAGCTGCGTTTTAGAAGTCAGCACATGAACTTTAAAACATTCGTCAACTGAAAATTCCTATTTTCGTACGTCGGTAAGTGCGATGCAAAGTGAATTGTTTCGCAAAAAAACAAACTAGCAAAAAACATGCTCCGATGGAACAAAACAGACAAATATTTCTAGGGTTGTGGATTATAAGGATGTAAAAGAAGGGGACTTGGAAATAGGGTGTAGTCCCAACACTGCCAACAGTGTGTTGGCAGGCACATGCACGGAAATTTTGTTGCAAAAACGCTTAACGTTTGGGGCATGTATGTATGAGTAGGTACGTATTTGCTAGGCTGAAATCATGCATTTAGACTCAAGGAAATCAGGCACGTAGCTGTGGAGGGAATGGGGTCCGGACCCCCTCCCAAATGAAAAAAAATCGGGAAAATATGACTTTAAATGTTTTTTGGGCTTACGCCCCCAAAATTGGTGTTGTTCCCCCCAAAATGAGACGGCCAGCTACGTCCTGAAGGAAATGACTGCTAAGGTATTTGGTATCAGAATGCAAAAAGGCGTGGGAAAGGGACAAAGACTCAATTAGCATATTTTTCTAAAATTTCAATGTGAGATTTATGTCCGTGCGAACTGCGCATTTCAGTTGTACTATTACAATAAGCACACTATATTGTTTATTCCTCTGTTTTCTAGGCAACTTGGACATTACAATACATTATAAATGCAACAAAGAATTACTTCGCAAAAATTTTCAGATCTGGCATCTAACAAGTTCTCGATTCTACCTTTCACTGACGACCCCACCATTAAATCCATGAACGTTATGTACTTAATGCTTTTAATTACATGTGAGCAGCGACTTAATTGTGGGAGTGGATATTATTGGGCAAACATTGAGGGAAAAGCCAAAAAACAGTTGTGGGAGATCCGCCTGATTCAGGGGTGTTTTGAATTTTTAGGGGTTTACAATAACATATGGGCGTGGGTGGGACTCGTGTGGCAGTGTTGGGACTCGCGGTGGCAGTGTTGAGACTGGTAGCAACGTTGGGACGGTGGCAGTGTTGGGGACACGACCGGAAAAAGCTATGTACCTACAATGTATACGTACATATGTGCCGAAAGTCGCAAAATCTATCAAAAATCGTACTTTCTCAAAACAACGCAAAACATCGAAGTGTTTTCTGCGGCTCGCTGATTGAAATACACTCTTCAACCAAAAAACGTTTGAAAAAAGCAAGTTAGATATGCAGTACCTACATATATAGCTACATACATATTGTAACTGAGAAGCCTAAAAACTGGGCAGATCCGGAGATCCGACACTGCGTACAGTCCGAGAAACAACTAACGCCCCAGAATTCCAACCGATTGGAATTGTAATTTCGTTGATAAAAATTGGAAAACGGTTGAGAAAAAATTGAAATCATACTGTAGGAATAACCTCTCTTGAACGAATTTCAATCGAATTCAAGAAATTCAACCGACGGCTTTCTTGATCAATATGACCTTTGTTCTATATGAGTCATCATGAGTGACAGCAATAATTCAATAAACGCACAGTCAATACCTCCACTTTTGCTACAAGCACGCCATTTTATCACGTGTGGTTGTTAATCAAAATATGTATGTGGACACTATGTATTCTTTTTCCACTATATGCAAAGGCGCGCTATGAAAGCAAGATATGTTTATTGTTTTTTATCTTTAAATTTATTCAGATTTAATATTGCATACCGCACCCCATTTTCTGCGTTGGTTCAACGCGAAATCTCCATTCGCTTTTGTGCTATGTTGCGCTACATGCCGCATGACTGTTTGCCCCAGATGCTCAATTTCGTGCTTAATTTCCATTTGCATGCACCAATCACCAGCGTAACGCTTTAGTGTGTCGCCCGGGACCACCTTCCCTCTTAAAATTATCATACCTCATTTCTTCCACATATTTTCAATAAAAATCCGGAGCAGGAAAATGGGCACTCGGGCTTAATGCCACTTGAGTACTAATTGCAGGCGTAAAAATACCACACCATGTTAAAACTCCATGCCATGTGTGTGTCTCATATTCGTGTCTATTTCGTTTGTACATTCTTTACCGCAAGCTTTTGCCCATAGGCCTATTGGTATTCTCGTAGATCCACTTTACCGCTGTCCGCGTTTTGATATGCCTTCTTTTTTACCGTTTAAACTGCGCGAGCGCAGTTTTGACGATCATTCCGCACTTTAAGAATTTTTCATTTTACATTGAGCTTCCCAGTTTTCGCCAGCTTGTACCCTGTGCCTTTTTTCTTTTCCGCTAAAAGCACGCATTGTTCCGCACACATAGTCTCCTGTGTTTTTACCCGCGTGGCTGCAGGGAAATCTCGTCGTATTCGTCGCGTAGTGGGCAGGTTTCTTTCGCCCCTATGCATTTTTTATTTTATTTTTCTGCCTCACGCATATTTTGGCGCCGTTGGCGGGCTACGTGTCTCTATAATTATAGTGTTATTTTTAACTGATTAGCATAACACGGCAGTCATGCAGCAACTTTCATGCTGTCGCGTTTTTAATTGCTTCATAAATTTTCTGTCCAAAAATATTGTGAAAATTAATTATTTAATTAACAATGTTGGGTTCAGTTCGAATTTCCGTATGTTGAATTCGTCCTTTTTTGTGCCACACTATACTTGAGAACCTCAATATTTTCAAGAACCGGAATTCGGTCCCAAAACAAGTTAAATAATAATCTCTTTGAGCCCCTCAATTAGGTACTCGGGAACTTTACATTATTGCGGTACTTAATCTCACAAGGGGTTAAGTAAGTAAGTAAGTCTCACTAGGTGCTGCCGCAGTAGAGGGGTCATTATTCGAATGTGTTCCACCTTTTAGTCGCTTTTTAGCATTTTTGAGTTTTAGCTAGTTAAGTAAGCAAGTGAACGTAGGTTCGCCCTACGTTTACATTGAGGTCATTCACGACGACCGCCTACTTAATTATTGTCACATTTTCTGCCTAAAATTTTCAAAAATTTTTCCACTTTGTGTAACCATATTGTGTTTGTGTGCATTCTAAAATTTCACTGTTCGTGTGCATACTTTTGACTCATTGTGTTCGTGTGCATATTTTTCTGGTCGAGATTAAAATGTGACCACATGGGCGTGGGGGATCTGGGGCTCCCCCAAACCCAAAAGACCCCCCAGAAAACTGCCGACCCCCCCAGAAATCAATTTTTGAAAATTTTTTTTCGTTTTTTTTCGCAATTTTTTGATGCCAATGGATAGTGCTTGATAGAAACGTCGAAAATGGTGTGTTTTTACCGCTATATCACCATTTTTGCACGCATTTTTTATCCTTCAAAAAATCTTGGACTTCCAGAATTTCTTTCATGTCATGGCTAGACATAAAGCCGTCCTGATCTTAATCTCAATTTGTCTGTCATGCCAGGCAAAAACTAGCAGGAATGACCAAAAACTGGGAGAAAAACCCCAGATACTACCATGAAGTGACACCAAAATCATCTAGAAATGTCTCGAATGACTCAGATTCAGATAATAATGCCAGCAACCTGCACAGACAGTGTTGTGAATACAAATCAAACGCTAGGTGTCCAAACTCAGGCAAGAAAATGCTGACTCCTCCGATAGATAATCAAGCTACAAATGACGACAGTCACTCTTCGTCAGATTTTGAACAAAACGACGAGATTCCAAATCTGCAAAGATCGGTTTCCGACACAAATGATAATCGGATAACCGAAAATGGCAATTCAAATAATCTCTGAATGCCATGTTCGCGTATATGCAAGATTTGGAAAAATCGCCTTGAACGTATAGCTGTTGAGCATGTGCATGCACATGCTGCAAAATGCAAACTCTGTAAATCCTGATTTGCAGCCTGTTGAGCCACAACCGACCTCAACGTCACTGCAAACGCGACAGCACCATTTAAATTGCTGCACACCCGACTTCCAGCGTGCAGCTTGCAACCAATGCCAGTCCGTCGTTCATCTGTTCCAAAGCTTCCTAATCAGCAAATCGCGCCGCATTTTATCGCGCCCTACCATCTCTGCACCGCTGAACAGCAACATTTAGCTCGTTTTGCAAATGTTGAACTGTCTCTGCGAGGCACAGATTTCTGCCAGCCATTCAGCCGGCTGCGAACCAAGCAACCTGCTGAACTTCCACTTCATGCGATGCATATTCCGAGAATCAAAATTTTCGCCAAATACAGGGTACCATCCCGCTGATCGAACCCACCAGAATCAACAGAACCGGCAAGAGTTCTTTATCCCTGACTGCCACACCTGTCCCAGGTGCGTCATAGACCTCACACTGTCATGTCGGCACCGTGACACGCCATCTGCTAGTTCAGAAAGAATACAGGTATTTGATACTTAGCTGACCTATGAAATGAAACCATTTTTGCAACAAATCTGAAAAATACAATATCTAATAAGAAGTTTTTTCGTTAAAAATGGAGACTGTGGATTTTTCACAACTTGAGCATTAGCAAAATGGCTATAGAATTGATGAAAGATCGTGTTTAGATTTGTTGCCATCATTTTCTGATACTTATACAATCCACGCTCAATTCCTACCAACGACGTTCATGAATCTTATGAACTTCCACGAAACAAGCATTAATTGCTGAGTTTCTGCCTATCGACCTGATATCATTGAGGACTTTTGAGCAAAAACAGCACCCATCAGAGTCTGTGAACGTTTATTTTCATGCCTATGCAAGAAGATCTCATTTGAGCTCAACCAGAAATTCAAGTTGACTCGATAGCTTTTGAGAAAGCTGCTCGCTACCTAGCTCAGAAAAGGGATAAACCATAATGCTATGAGAAAAGCTTACAAAGGGCGCCTGTGCCACCAAAGATTTCTGATGCTGCGCTGCTGCATAGAGTTTGCAAACCCACAGTATGCTTCAGCTACATCCTACGCCGTATTTACCAGCAACTGCCTCTGCAGCATCCAGGTAGCGTGTTGCCAAAAAACAATTCTCGGCGTTCAACGGAGGAATAAAATGAGACCCCCCGTCAATCACGTCTTTGCGTCAATCGCGTCCAGAGACATCTATGTACGTTTTTAGCGCAACAATATTGTGTATTGCAAACACATGGGCCACACCAGAGATGAATGTTTTTAAGGTCAGCAAAAACAACAATCAAAATTATCGCAACAGCGAAACTCACAATTCTAGTGAGCAATGCTGAGTCGATATCAGCCAATCCAGGCCAATGTTTCAAAACACCATCATCTGCCATCAACCTACCCACCCATACCCCGTGTGTTTCAAAAACTCACAGTATCCATCTACATCTGCGGCCTGACTCCCATCAAGATTGATGTCCGAGCAATGATTTTTTATGTACCATGCAATTTTTTGACAACTACCATAATCCATACAGTAATACGTTGATACTATACACGCAGCAGCAGGTTGCACAATCATTTTGCAGAACATTCTCAGTAGAATTATCGTCACAGCCGACTAACCAGACATTGACAATTTCTGGCAGTAATCCAGCATTCTAACCCCCGGCAGTTACGTATTTGGTTTCTTCCACACCCACCCGTTACGTTTCCCCACCATCCAATCTAATCATCATCTAATAACGAATATTCAACTTCAACTATATCGGCTTCCGAAAACGGAAATGTTTCTTTGCACCGTACTTTCCTGCACATCATCGCTTACAGAAACGTTTAGCAGTGTACAAAAGCTAAATTCGCAAGTCAAAACTCAGGATGCCACGTAAAACCGCTGTTAGCCACGCATCGAATTTGCCTACAATCTTAGCAGACATCGCGAACAAAGCTCCCCGCGTTAATTGACATGGCGGATCGCAAAGTCACAATGACCAGTCGCATTTAGGTCGTACCTACACCATTATCACGGAATTGGAAAAATGACAGCAACCGTAATACAGCCACCCTATATCATGCATATCACAATCGTGAACAAACCAATCTTGCCTGTTGTCTTAGTCATTGATGACTTACCGGAAGATTTGCTTTTAGGCTTCACTTTTGCAAACAAGCTCTACTTTTCGTCAATACAGTCAAAGATTGTGCTTTTGCCAATGTCTTTTGTGTCGAACTGCTATCCGAATGACAAAAACATTTGGCGCGAAACCTAGATGCAACGGTATCCAATGAAAATTGCCAGAATCAAGCTACCTAATCAATTGTCATTCAACCAAGGCCATGCCATTGTGACGCCCATATGCCAGAGCGGTCAATTCAATGACTAAATTGTTTCGAACCTGACAGCCGACTTCATAAGCAAATCACTGTTGCACCAGCTATCATCGATACATCAGTCCTGTTTTCCCACTTCAAGCGCTTGTAACAGACGCCTTCCAAGTCACCTATCACCATAGATATTGAGAATTCAGAACTTTAACGAAGCTGAAAACGTGTCTCATGTCGCCTATCAGACAATAGAGCGCCCGAACTTTTTGCTTCAATCAACAAAGCCCTAAATGTTCGGCACAATGCTCATCAGCAACAGCAGGTTTGTGATCTGTGCCAACGCATCACCGCTCCCAAAAAGGAGAACCCTTAGGCCAAACGCCAATTCCTAAAGCATTATATTGATACAGGCAGGAGAACTGCCCTCTATCAGAGGAAAACATATCCACCAAATATTCACACCAAAAAGCAAAGTTATCGAAATGTTAGTTGATAGTAATTCGTCCAACTACAAGCCCATATTAGTCCGTTATTCCTAATCGGTAAAAGGATGGTTCTTTGCGTCCAGTTGTAGACTATCACTGCATATGACCAAGACCCATGTATGTTACCCCAAATCGAGAAGATTATTTCGATGCTCTCGGATCAGCAGCTACATTTTCACGCTGACCTCAAATCAGCATTGGCAACCTTACAAAAGAATTACGGGAGAAAATGCCCTGTCGGTCACTACAACCACGCTACCTTTGAATCTCAAAAATGCGCCAGCAGATTTTCGCGCTAATGGAATTAGTTCTAGCAGGACTAACCACAACAAGTGCCTAGCTTACCTATCAGCATCATAGTTTTTTCTCGAACTTCTCCACATCTTTGACTGGTGAAAGTTTTTAAGGCCTTAAGTGGCCGGCAGATTTGTTACTACGCAGACAAATGGCCACTTGTCACACCAAAAAAGGTCACTTTTAGGCATAGAATTAGTTCTTTTGGGATCGCGCCAGATCCACCAAAGCCGAGATGAAGTTTTCCAACTCCGGTGTCGTGAAAGGTGTACAAAAATTCCTTGGCCTTGTACATTGGTTCAAAAAGTTCGTAAAGGATCTCGCAAAAGTAGCTAAGCCACTTTTCAACTTATTACCTTTCGTTTTTAACTGAAAAGCATCAAGAAGCTGATAAAATATGATGAGCACTTCTCCGCCAATCCAATGCACAGTTTGACGATAAACATCAGTTCATCTTGACAACTGATGCCAGCAACTATGCTTTAGTGCACCACACCCAGCATCTGCCGTCGGTAATCGCTTCATACTCAGCTATGCAAGCCGGTCTTGAATTCAGCTGAGTGCAATTACGCCATGTCAGAGAAAGAAGCTCTAGCCGTTGTGTGGGCGCGATTAAATACTATTGTCATTATCTTTATGGAACAGAGTTTGTGGTTGAAACCGACCACCAAGCCTAACATGGCTAACAAACGTCAAACACCCGTCTAGTCGTCTTCGAAGATGGGGACTTAAGCTTCAAGAATACACGTATAAAATTGTGTATGTCCCCGGCGCATATAATTGTCCGCTAATTTACTTTCACGCCACCCCGGGCAGTGAACATGGAGCAAAAGTATAAAGCTGAAAGAAAGCAGTTGTGAACTTAGCTAACGAATCCGAGAAACTTGAGTTGGAAGAGGATGATAATCCGTCCGACATCACTACTTTTAAAAGCAATAGAAATGTACCACCGTATATTATGAAAGAAATATGCTGACAGATGCAGAAAGCAGAAATGCCGCCTCAGCTAAATTAACAGAACGACTGGTCCCAACGTCAAAATTTGTGACTCTCGATGATCTTTCTGAGAAAAAGTGCACGCGATGAATTTTTCGTCAGCCAAGATCTACTTTTTCGACGTTTTCAACCCAAACGTAGCCTTGCTGTCAAGGTCATCTATCAACTCGTCATAACGAAATCCCTACGTCATGACCTCAACTGAATTTCATGATTCAATTTTTGGTGCTCATTTTTCAAGTCTGCAGTATTCTTCTTGCCTCCACATCCAAATGAGATATTGGTGGCCAAGAATGGAAAACATGTCATTGCATGGTGTAAAATTCAAGTATCTACCCGGCAAAAGGATACTTTGTCAATTCCAGCATCGGCAATTTCTAAACGATTTAGCTAGTTTCCTGATCTCACTTTACGTGATTCGTTCACATGCCAAAATCTATCTCGAAATGATCAAGTTGTAGTTTTTTACAAACCATCACGAATATGCAGCTATCTGCTTCGACATGAAAGTTACCACGATTGCAAATCTTTTGCTTCGTGAAACGCCCAGACACACGGAGTGCCTAGACGTTTCTTGACAGATCATATCCCAAGAATTTTACATCAACGTTAGTTTCTGAAATATGTACCACATATCCAGAAAATATTAACACCGCACGACCCACGTACATATCTGGTGGAGAGGTATAACAGAACGCTTGATCTACCGTTTATCGGGGCTATGCTCTTGATCAATATGATTGGGAACAGTATCTCCCATTTATGCGGATGAGCACGTGGCACTTTCAGGCTCGACGAATTTATCGGCCATATATTTGTTTTACTTTATGGTCGTAGAGCTATCTTTTTCCGCTGATATCTAAATCTTGACTGATTTAACCTTGACCCTGATTTGCCTAACCAAGTTGAAGCGATTTAGCCAGCCCAGTTCATTCCCTAGTGACTTTGATGAGAGGCTGTACCTCAACTTAGCGGTAAAGCCAGACAAAATGTAGAAGCGATAATATAAAAACATTTGCCCACCTTTTTTGGTTAACAATATTGTTTATCTGGAATAAAATGCATACACTGCCAAACTGGAAAGCTTGCTCCTAAGCAAATCTTATCGATAACAGAATTGCCAACTTCCTAAAATTGATTGGTTCATGTTCATTAATCCGTGGACTCACTGAATTCATCGTAATAGGTTATTGCAATCACCAAAAATTGCCGTTTTCCGATTTAATTTCGGAGAAACCTTTTACAAATTCAGAAGGCGGCACGGCTAGTTCAGGTCCCACGCTGTCCTGTCTGCCCTGGGATAGTTTGTGTGACTTCTCAAATTACCGGCTAGTGAACACCACAAAAAGGAATGCGGTTCCCGTCCGTCTACTCGTTATGTCTAAATCTACTCTGCGTGGCTGCCCTAAATAACATTTACTCTTTTCAGAACGCTATTTTACACAACTATGTCCAACAAACCATCCAAAACCTGATAAATGGCAACCGTCCAGAGTTCAATTGCACGGCCACACGCTAATTCAATGTCACAGAATTCCTCATATAGCTTGCATGGCAGCTGCACGCTTGCAGCTACGCTCAGGACCTACGGGTCAAGAATTCCACATTGGGCGTGCCGGCTTCATTGCCGATATAGCGCCTGTAAGCCCACATGCTGAACCTCAGCGTTATCGTTGCATCATGGCTCAACGTCATTGGTATTTTGAGCATTTTAAAGAACACTGACTGCGCCATAAGGCCCAGCCAGCAATATCCGTATGTTTTCAGATTTGCCCGCACAGTCATATGCGTGCGGCCATTGTCGCTATTCTTGCGCCTCAATGAACACCTTAATGGTCGTTTTCTTTTTGGCTTCGACTCAGAGTTTGTCAATGACGGCATTTTCTTGCCATATTCCCAATGGGATGATCAGTATCGGGCCATATGCCACACACTGACTCAAATGACTCCATTTGTCCGTTTCATCCAAACTGCCAACGCGGGTCAAGTTTTTGTGTGGGATGTCGCACAGTTCCCACTTCCGCTTTTGGGCTTACATGAGCTGCTCTCACCATTCGACTATCCGATGTTGCCCTATAGCTTGCCATGGTTCAGACGATGATCACATTGCATACTACGTGTACGCCGGCATTCGCCTTTTTTGCTTGGGAACACTATCAGCAAGCCGCCGGCCAGCGCCAGAGGCATCGCTGAAGCACTCCAACCGCAACGCGTGTTCGAGGCTCAAATTATTGATACTCTTCCACCGCAAATAATTTTACCAAACCGCACCACTCTGGGAAATCATTGTCTCCGTTGACTTTTACAGTATATGTTCAATCTACAAATTTCATTGGTCAGCCAGAACGGCAGTAGGTCAAGCTTGGAATCGAAATTGCCAGATCATATGGTTCGGATATCTAATCACCGATCCACCGTGCTCTGGATTTGTATCTCTCTGATAGTGCATCGCGTAATGATCGCCTCATATATTGCTCTGATCCGACCAATAGAGAGCACCGGAGATGGCACGTCCGAAAATCAAAAAGTCAGTGACCGCAATTTGATATGCCTTGCCCGCTTAGCTCAATGCAAACGCAGCAGATTGAGAGAATCAACGAGATATTGTGGAACAGAAAAGAAAGAAAAGGCTGAAGAATTCAAAGAGAGCGCCGTGATTGTAGACATTCTAACTTCACCGATGAGAGCGCAGAGGAATATGACAATTATGATAACGAATCAGACATCAAAATGAAACCAGCTTCAGCACCAGAAGCGTCACAAACGCAATCAATCGCACCTTAACCTTTCAAACTCCTTTTGTCTCTGCACCTCCATCTACCAAGAATGACCGCGCAAGTGCGCCACTTCGCTTCTGCAGACGCCATACAGGAGCCAAAATATCCCGAATATAAAGTCTACAAAATGAGGAAGAAGCCCCTTGACTAAGATGAAGAAGTTTTGAAGTTGTTGACAAAGCTCCGGAAGTCCAAGTGGAACACGTAGGGGCGATTCTCCGCAGCCCTACAGCTAAAAA
>JAVLUZ010000154.1:13102390-13237370 GCA_036768485.1 Mermis nigrescens
TACATATCTCCGTTATTCATTATTTTCCATGTATATTTTTATTTTGCTGTATACTTTTCTGATTTTTCCTAAAAACATATTTGTTATTTCATTGTATTTGTCTGTCTTTGATTCATTTGTTGTCCTTGTCCTTATGTGTTCTCAATTTGTCCATAATTTGAGCCTTTTGTACTCAATACTAATTAAGCCAAGTGACCTGCCCTCCTAACATAAATTATTTTTCAATCAAAATTCTCCAGGTCCGGGCAAACAGTCTATTCCGTACAATGTGTCGTCGAATGCGTAGTCGTGTCGTCGGCCACACCGTTTGTCTCCCGCTGCTCAATTGTTTGACGTAGCCATGCGTCATCCGTACATTTCATGCATACGTTTCGTGCATAAAAATGTATCAGCATCCAGCCGATCTGCTGACACGAATCGATAATTGCCTTTTCACGCCGTGGCCATCTTTGCGCAAAAAGTTTGCGCATAAACGTTACAACGCATAAAGAATTGCACTGCGTGCAAATTTTTCTCGGCCTATCGAGGGGGAGTGTAGAGATAGCTCTACACCCCATTTTCGTTAACGTTGGTTCAGCACGAAATTCCATTATTTTCTGCTATGTTGTACATACATGCCGATGACTGTTTGCCCCAGATGCTCAATTTTGTGCTTAATTTCCATTTGCATGTGCGCGACCACACTCATTTATTAACGCTTTAGTGTGTCGCCCGGGACCAACTTCCTCTTAAAATTATCATATCTTCATTTCCTTTCCCACATATTTTCAATAAAAATCCGGGATAGGAAAATGGGCACTCGGGCTTAATGCGACTTGAGTACAGAATTAATTTATGTGTGCTATCATATCATACGTGTGTTAAAACTCCATATGTGTGTGTCTCATATTCGTGTCTATTTCGTTTGTACGTCTTTACCGTAAGCTTTGCCCATAGGCTATTGTTATTCTCGTGATCCATTTGTGTTCTTTGTCTCCGCGTTGATCTGCTCTTTTTATCCTCAGTTGAAGCTTCCGTGTGGCTGATTTTGATGATCATTAATTTTTTAAATTTTTGTTTTATTGACTCAGTTTTCTCTAATAACCATGTATGCCACCCTGCTCATCTGACAGCAACAACATCATCTATGTTCCTGTGTGGCTGTGAGGCTCTAAATCTCATTCTATGTAGCTAATGGGCTGGGTTCTTGCTTCCATTCTTTATTGTTGCCTTCCGTGTGGTGTATGCCATTGTTATTCTCACCTTTCCTTCCTTCTCAATCATTTATTTTGTTTCAGTTGCGTGCTGCAACAGTGTGAAGAACCTTCATTCTCAGTTCTTAATGCTATGTTTACTATTAAAAACAGTATGCCATTAATTGTTGAGCCTGTAATCTTGACTGGTTCAATTTCATGCTGTGGGTCTATTGTGTGCTGCACTCATGGAACTAATGTGCACTGAGACTGGAATGTGGGTCCAGGCTCAGTCAATATGTCTAGGCCTCAGTGGGACTTTCCAGGGGCTTGCATTCGCTGGTTGCCAATCTCACAGGGGTTCGTAAGTAGTCTATGGTGCAGCAGTAGAGGGCCGGGCTATCTTGACAGGCTGGGCCTTACCCCTGAGTTGCTTTTGTGCGGCGCAGCTAGGGTTAAGTAAACAAGTGAACGTAGGTTCGCCTACGTTTACAATATGTAGTGATGCTGCAAGGTAATAGAATATAGACTTAAATCAAATAAAAAATTGATTAAAATTTAAATTGCGATTTTTAGAACTTTAAAGATAAAATTTGATTTTAATATAACTTTTAAATCTGGTAAATTTAGACAGCCCTTGGTACATAAATTTCAATCTATGGGATTTGAATGATTAAAATCTTTTCAAATTCTAAAAATTTAATAAATTTGTAATTTAAATAAATTAATTGATGTACTGGAAGATGTACCACCAGCCCGCCTAGCCAGTAGCTATCATTAAGTTTGCATTTAACTATATTTTATACATTTGATAGATTATATTTAATAAGTAACATGGCCATTTTGTGTGTTTAGAATTTTGTGTGATTGAAAGATTAATTTTCCAATGGCCAAAAATACATATTTAACTCTGCAAATATCGAAGGTATAACGTAACTTATTTAAATCAGAAATAAAAGGATATGTACTCTTCTACAATATATGTAGACTACTTTTTGGTTTGTGAAGAAAGCTAAATATATATAGGCGAAAATGTGCATAATGAATTAGTTGCCCTAATTAAAAATATGCAACAGCGTTCCACATCGTTTAATGTGAACATGTAGAACAAAAAGCACAAGACATGCAAATGTATGGTGCACCAAGTTCATTTTATGCATTTGAATCAATAGACCGCACAATAGGTTATTTTGCCTTACTCATATGAAACGCGCCATGACCCACCCGATATTAACAGCCCCATCAAATAAAAAAACTAGTAAGTACATAGGTACGCGAACAGTATGACTGACTCGCTCGCCATGGCGTCGCCTATATTTTTTGACGAGGGTCGCCAACTGACAGGCATTGTTAGTTCAGGAGCGTAGAAAACAGTAGCGCTGTAGCTTTGATGTCCGTGTCAATTTATTTCCAACTAAATTCCAACCGTGCCAGAATCCAACCGAATGGAAAAAAATTGATAAAAGGTTGGATTTTTATTAATAATTACATGGAAAAAGCTTGGAAATCAGTTGGGCCCCAACCGATTGTGGGGCGTTAGTTGTGTCCCGGACTGTAGTGTTCGGTGGCTTTTGCGAGCCAAACCAGTGCTCAGTTACCTGAGAATTTGCGTTATCTAAGTCGGAGATGAAACGTCATCTCGACGGGTTGAAGCGCAAAAGCTATAAATAGCACGTCCGAGCAGCAAAACGAGCTGACAGGAAGGAAAGCACATCCATAACAGCGAAACAAGCAGCTGGGAAAGTACATCTGAACAGCGAAACGAGCTGATGGGAAAGCACATCCATAACAGCAAAACGAGCTGCTGGGAGAGCACATCCGAACAGCGAAACAAGCTGTCGGGAAATAGCGCATGAGTTCGATGAGTGTGTATGTGCACCGCACTTACAATATGAGAAAGTATGTAGATGGAGTAAACTATAGTCTGTTTCACCATACCTTTTCATGAATAATGTTCGAGTCAGCGTAAATTGATTAGAAAAGCGTGTTAAAGTGAAGCAACAACAAGGTTACTGCGCATAGTAATTAACGAGCGTATATGAAGTTTTACTGTGCAATTTTATATTGCAGTATGTAGGCTGCCTAGAAACCGCTTTTGTAGCTGCTTGCTTGAGTGCTGAAAACTGTAAGCCAATCGAATGAAATAGCAAACATCAATGAATTCGCAAGACAATCAAAGAAACTTGGTTTAAAGCAGTAGGAAAGCATACATACATAAGCTCACGTGATGTAGACTGCATGTTGTAGTATGTACACTTGCATTCCTGCAACGATTGTTTGCACCATTAACCAATAGAAGCCAGGTTTGCTTGCTATAATGCTAATGAAAAACACCTTTAAATACAATTACAGTTATAGTCTGTTTCATTTATTCAAGAGCTTTTTCAGTAATATTTTCAAAGGCAACAGTGTGCCGAATTAGACGATTTTGCTATAAATCAAAAGTAACGTTGAGTGGGGGCGAGCGGCTATCATTCTTTCATTTTTAATGCACTAAACCGCCCATTTAAACTTAATTCAAGCATCTTAACAGTGCTGGGACGTAGTACAACATACATTATAGTCTGTTTCACATAACTTCGTGCACGAATTCTAAGAATTTAAAACTGCAACCATCTCTTGTTACTGTAGCATCCCAAAACTCAACAATGATCACACGGGTTGATAGGGTGGATGGTTGGAACGAACGGGCAGGCGCGAATCGCACTCAGTCTTTCCTGGACGGCTGCCTGTCTGATCGGACGACTTCAGGTCAACGATTTATCAATATTTATGTTGCTTCCTACTCGAAAATTAACCTTCTGGTTTATCATTCGCCGGGAACGCTGGAAGATATTGAAGAAGAAATGACTAAATTAGCCTGATTTTTATGACTTAGTAAGGTATGTAAGTCAGCCACCCACTGTCGTAGCCAGTGGGGGAGGGGCGGAGAAGGGGAGAATTCCCCGAGCGGAAAATTTTGACATGCTCGAAAACTGAGCAATATGGCCGTCTTATGTCATTTTGCGACCTAAAATCGAAAAAGTTTACGCTTTGTACTGATTTCTTCTATTTTTTGGCGTTTTTTATCGGTCTATTGCAGGAGAAGTAAAAAAATTGAAAACCCCGCGCATGATAAGCATTTTCACGAAAAAAAGTTAAAAAATTATCTTGAGTAGTTTAAGACGATTCGAAAAGCCCAAAAAACACGTTATACAATGGCATCCGCCCGTTTTTATGGTTTTTATGTTAAAAATATATTGTTGGATCCCCTGGCGAAACTCCTGGCTACGCTTATAAAGCCAGGTTAAGCTGTTACGCTCGAGCTCACATTAATGTATACACTGAGAGGCAAAAAGTTGTAGATCAATTAAACAAGTAGGTATAAAATTTCAGATGCAATGAATTAAAAAGTGATCATATCTACCTAAGGCCTTGATAAGTTAGATAGTAGGCATGTAGGTATTGCCGTTCTCATAAAATTTTATGGATTGGTAGGCATGGATTATCGTTGGAAGAAGAAGGAAATCAAATGCTTTTCGTGAGCAAGCTTTTTTTCGTAGCTTTCTTAGACATGAATCCAAAGTCCCAGATTTTACTCTTCAAACAGAAAACATTTTTCCGTAAGCAAGTGTAAGACGAACTACCTACATATGTATCTTAGCTGAAAAGCCGAGAAATTTTTGAAAAGGTAGATGTTATGTCCATCTACCTTTTGGATAATGCAGAGTTTTGTTGTGCTAAGGCTGAGGCTTACATAGAAAGTACCATTTCTCTGTACATTGTCGCAGCAATTTAATTCATGAATTTTTATTTTCTATCAAGAATCTTTTACGTGTTATATGCATATAAACATCTTTTGCAACTATGAAATCATTTAGCAAATTCTGTCTAACTTGAATTCGTATCGCTGTACTTAATTTTGTAATTTAGTCATTAACTCGTTATACAAAGTGAACTCTTTCAAAATTTGCTCACCGAATTGATCAACAAAAAATTTATTTTATTGCCTAAGTGAAGATGACTTTCGCCTACTATTGTTGTTTAATTCACTATGCCCACATAATTTTCTAGCTTTCAAAATTTATGTCTACCCAATTCAATTATGTTACGATTTCAGGAATTGACAAGATTATGGAACAGAACAAATCAGATCAAAACGCACCACCTTTGGCATGTGCGCCGTTTCAAAATCGAAATGAAGCATATAAGGTAAGGTCTAGGAAAAAGATAGTAAGTGGCAAAGTTGATGATCAGGGGCGGATTTGAAATGGGTAGCCCCTCCCACCATAGGCCCACCATGGTTGGCGAGAGGAAGATTGTTTGTTTTCTATAAGGGTTTCTGCCCATTGTTTATCCTAATTTTTCAAATTTTCGATCGTTTCGCAGCTCATTTAATAAATTTAATTACTTCTTATCGGTCTCTGCTAAATATTTTCAGTAGGATATGTTCTTACCGAAAAGCCTTTTCATGTCTTGTAAAACAATTTCTCCAGCACAAAAGGTTTTTTTGGACATTTTTTCCCATTTTTAGCATAAGTTCTTAGAAATTTTCATTGCTTCTCGTCAAATATTTTAAATAACTTGTCGTTTATTTATTTCCTAATGAAAGAATTCAGGAAATGGAAGAGTAAATCAAAACCGCCAGTATCCTTCTGTCCAAATGTCTAAAATTTTTCGACGCTTTATGTCGGATTTCCGCTTAAGTCGAAGAAATTCAATATTTTTTGCTCAAAATAGTGAAATTCTCGAAACGCTCCGGTAAAGTCCTGCAACAAATATGGTTTCAAATAAAAGTAGACCGCACTAAACGGCGAAAAACACTATTTGGCACGCTTCAACCTATTTTCTGATTTTTGGTGAAAAGAAGGAATATCTTCCCCTGTACAAAAATCCTGGATCCTCCGCTCTTTATGATTCACACATTCACATTTTTACTGAAAATTCGGGTGCGGGAAAGTTAGTAATTTTCAAGATGGTGGGGTTCAATGACTTTACGTTCTTTGTCACAAATATGACAAACAAAATACAGGTTTTTGCCTAAAAGTTAGGAGGGGTAAAAAATTCTAACCTTTTGAAAGATTAGTGAGTCACCCGACTTTGAGTGGATATCCGCCGTACATGGACAGAAGCAAAATTATATGGGTCCGCTGGCCAAAATTGCCAAAAATAGCATTAAAGATTCAATTCTAGGGGTACTTCAGATTCTTGGAGGGGTCCAGTCAGACCCCCAAGCCCATATGTAGTGTCTACCATTTAACTGAATTCGCACCATAGAAGTCATCTTTTAGTTAAAACACTAACTTTGTGCAATATTGTCTGATTTTTAATTCGATCTATATATTAGCCATAAGCACTGCATACACAGGATTTTTCTAAGGGGAGGGAAATATTCAAAAATTGCTGACCCTATATTTAGGGATATAAAAAATTCAAAAAATTTCAGAAAAAAATTTATTTGCTGCTAATAGGCTATGAAAAAAGGCCGCGCTTGAGCCAAACATATAAAAAATAATGATCCTGAGATTGTTTGATAAAAAATGTCAATTTTAATTATTTTTTATGCATTATCTTACATTTTTTCAAATTGTTTTAAGATAAGGGGGAGGTTATCCGCCCCCACTCACTGCATACGCCTATGGCCATATGCAAGAATGCTACATAACGCACTCATGATCAGAGCTCAATGTTTTTGTAAATAAGTCAACTATTGTTGTTGGAATGTTTTAACATTATTTATAAATGAATTTTTTATGAATAAGTTATTTATTTTGTAGGTAGATTTTGGATTAGAGACCACACGTGGGCATGGGGGTTGGGGGTATGCATCCACCTAGAAGGCCAAATACCCCCCGGAAATCAAAACACCCCCAGAATCAATTTTTTGAAATTTTTCGCAATGTTTTGATGCCAATGGATAAGGCTTGATGAGAAACGTTAAAATATGGTATTTTTTCGCCATACGGCCATTTTTTGACCTTTGAAAAATCTTGCACCCCCAGAATTTTGTTGCTGCTCACCTATGTTAAAGTCTGTTTAAAAACAATTGATTAAAATCAAATTTTTAATTGAAATCTTGTGAGGTGTGAAAAACCTAAAACATTAAGATTAACAACCTTGGTTTTTTTTAATTTAAGAGTCAAAGATTAATCTGTCCTAGGACATTTTGCCGTTGTTTTTACAATTTGACCGCAAATACTAGGAGGACTACGACCACTGAAGCATGCTTGAAGGGTAATGGTCATGTCACCACCAGTCGGCATCATTACGCGTGCTTCTTCTTAGCCTGTGTATTTGAATGGGATGCTTTGTCTCGAGATGATTGATAAATGTACTTAAATGTTAGTGGTTGCTTGTGTACTTTCCATTTGTACGCATGTAGCTTTTATTTATGTATTCATGCACCTGTGCTTCGCTTTAAAATAAAAATGATCCCTAAGTGACACATATGTACGTACCTATATCATATAGTTTTATTATGTATAGGGGTTGAATCGGACTTGAAAAAATTTAAGGTTCCTTTATTTTTGGCAAAAAAAGCTAACAATGGCTAAAAAATGCAAATTTTTCCAAAATGTAGAGTCACACGTTTTCTGGCTGTAGAGGACTTGGGAAACGAGCAGTCGGGTGAGGAAATTCCTAATCCCCTTCATGTAAAAGTATGTATAATGAGCACACGGGGGCGTGGGTGGCTTACACCCCCACAATGCGATAGAAGCACTTTTATCTCATTGGATTGAGCAAGAACGCTATTCTCAACTTTTTCGAATCTTTTGTTTCAAAATAGTATTTTGTGGCATTAATGAACGCTTGCATTTGGCGCAACGATAAAGGTGTCAGGTTTGCCAACTTGGGGTTTTCCCAATTTTAAGGTCTTTCTTGGAGGCATTTTTTAGCAATTGAGGTGTTTTTGCGCCTATGTCCAACCATTAGTTGGGTTTTTTTAGGCAGTTCTAGCTTCAAACACATGGGCGTGTGGCTTTCCTTTACACCCACAGATTATGGTGGAAATTGAATATTTTGACCTGTGCATCATCAACACAAGACCCGCAGAACCTGGTCGCAATCCTGTATGGTTTTGACCACATATGGGCGTGAGTCAGCATTGAAATCTCCAAAAATGTTACTAGAAATAGAATTCTGGAGGGGTCTACAGTAATCTGTGGGACTTCAACTTTTGGAGGGGATATATACCCCAGGCGGTCTTAGACCCCCAAAAATCTTGCAATGCTTCCGCAGAAATCGACAGACCCCTGAAATTGAATTTTTGGTGCCATTTTTTGCAATTCGCCCATCGCCTACATAAATTGGCCTCTGCCAATTTATGTTTTTGACCATACGTGGGCAGCAAGAAATTTCTGGGGGGGGGTGCAAGATTTTTTTGAAGGTCAAAAAATGGCCTTAAAAACGATGGTATGGTGATAAAAACACCATTTTTCGACGTTTCTCATCAAGCACTATCCATTGGCATCAAAAAATTGCGAAAAAAGCGATAAAAATTTTCAAAAATTGAATTCTGGGGGGTATTTTGATTTCTGGGGGGGGGTATTTTGGTTTCTGGGGGTGCATACCCCCAAACCCCCCACGCCCAGGTGTGGTTTTGACCCTTAAACTTATTGAAACGACTTTTACTATCCAGAAGCTTATCATTCATGGATTGATGTACATATAAGTATGTACAATGTCAAGGTGTGTAGGCATTCACATTTTTTAATTAACATCACCAGAATACTAGATACAAAATAATTAAATTATAGGGATCACAATAATCCAGTAATCATTATCATCACCAACTGCTGCTGCGGAATCAAACCATCGCCCATCGATGCTGGATTTATATGTCATGAACTAAAAAATTACAAAAGATATGAGAAACGTACATATTAGGTATTAAAACAAAGAGGGTAAAAGCACAATAGTTAAACTACTGTGAATACTCTAAACACTTAATTACGTCATTGCTTCTTTTACGAATAATAATTAGTCAGTTAGGGAAAGAAAACAATCTGTAACTTCATAGGCAATGCCAGATTTTATTTTTTGAATTTAATTTATATTTTAAAATTTACTTTTAAGTCTTTACATCCAGTAACTGATTTAATTTTAGATAAGAATTAATCGGCCATTTTTAGGGGAGGATGGGGTAAATAACCTTCAATTTTCGGCCGAAAACGGCCAAAAGATTCCATTTTTTTCAAAAATGGGGGAGGGTCAAAAATTTTCTGGTTTTGAGAGGATGGGGGCGGCGACCAATTTAGCATGGAGATCTATCAACCCTCCTGTTACGTGCATGCTCAAATCCTAGCATGCACAGCATGGGAGTTCTGAGGGGATTTCAAATTGCCTCTAGCGTTTCTGACGGTGCTCTATCTTTCTAGAGCATAGAAACACTGAAAAATTCAAGCAAAAAAATAAAAAAAGTCGGAACAAATTGAACAAAATATAGTCAAAACATGAGTATAATGGTTAAAAGCGCTAAAAATTTGGCACTTTTGAGCACATAGATGGCTAAAAACGCTTAAAAAGCATCTTTTCTACAATTTTTTTAGAAAATTTCTGGGAAAAAAATCGCCAATTCTGGGAGGGGGTGAAAAAATTTTTGCAGGGGGTGAAACTCCTCCCCCAAAATCATGTATGCTCACATCTGTCCTAAAAAGAAATAGCTTGTTCATAAAAACACAAAAGTCAAAAAATGGCCTTAAAATGGTGGTATGGCGAAAAAACGCCATTTTTCGACGTTTCTCATCGAGCACTATCCATTGGCATAAAAAAATTGCGACATACAAACAAAAAAATTTTCAAAAAATTGAATTCTGGGGGTATTTTGGTTTCTCGGGGGAGGGGGTGCATACCCCGAACCCCACCCCCACGCCCAGGTGTAGTACGCAGTGAGTGGTGGGTGGGTTCCCCCTTAGCCCAAGAATAATTTTAAAATGTAAGGTAATGCATGAAAAATAATGCAAATTAGCATTTATTATCAAACAATCTCAGGATCGTTATTTTTTGTGTTTAGCTCAAGGGCGGCCTTTTTTTCGTAGCCTATTAGCGGCGGATAAATTTTTTTTCTGAAATATTTGAATTTTTTATATCCCGAAATAAAAGGTCAGCAATTTTTGAATCTGTCCCTCCCTTGAAAAATTTTGTGTATGCCCTTGCATATGGCAAATATATATGTAGAACGGATTAAAAATCAGAAAATGTAGGATAATGCATAAAAAATAATGAAAATTGACATTTTTTATCAAACAATCTCAGGATCATTATTTGTTATATGTTTGGCTCAAGCGCGGCCTTTTTTCATAGCCTATTAGCAGCAAATAAATTTTTTTCTGAAATATTTGAATTTTTTATATCCCTAAATATAGGGTCAGCAATTTTTGAATAACTCCCTCCCCTTAAAAAGATCCTGTGTATGCAGTGCAAATGGCTAATATATAGATCGAATTAAAAATCAGACAATATTGCACAAAGTTAGTGTTTTAACTAATAGATGACTTCTATGGTGCTAATTCAGTTAAATGGTAGACACTACATATGGGCTTGGGGTCTTACTGGACCCCTCCAAGAATCTTAAGTACCCCTAGAATTGAATCTTTAATGCTATTTTTGGCAATTTTGGCCAGCGGACCCATATAATTTTGCTTCTGTCCATGTACGGCGGATATCCACTCAAAGTCGGGTGACTCACTAATCTTTCAAAAGGTTAGAATTTTTTACCCCTCCTAACTTTTAGGCAAAAACCTGTATTTTGTTTGTCATATTTGTGGCAAAGAACGTAAAGTCATTGAACCCCACCATCTTGAAAATTACTAACTTTCCCGCACCCGAATTTTCAGTAAAAATGTGAATGTGTGAATCATAAAGAGCGGAGGATCCAGGATTTTTGTACAGGGGAAGATATTCCTTCTTTTCACCAAAAATCAGAAAATAGGTTGAAGCGTGCCAAATAGTGTTTTTCGCCGTTTAGTGCGGTCTACTTTTATTTGAAACCATATTTGTTGCAGGACTTTACCGGAGCGTTTCGAGAATTTCACTATTTTGAGCAAAAAATATTGAATTTCTTCGACTTAAGCGGAAATCCGACATAAAGCGTCGAAAAATTTTAGACATTTGGACAGAAGGATACTGGCGGTTTTGATTTACTCTTCCATTTCCTGAATTCTTTCATTAGGAAATAAATAAACGACAAGTTATTTAAAATATTTGACGAGAAGCAATGAAAATTTCTAAGAACTTATGCTAAAAATGGGAAAAAATGTCCAAAAAAACCTTTTGTGCTGGAGAAATTGTTTTACAAGACATGAAAAGGCTTTTCGGTAAGAACATATCCTACTGAAAATATTTAGCAGAGACCGATAAGAAGTAATTAAATTTATTAAATGAGCTGCGAAACGATCGAAAATTTGAAAAATTAGGATAAACAATGGGCAGAAACCCTTATAGAAAACACACAATCTTCCTCTCGCCAACCATGGTGGGCCTATGGTGGGAGGGGCTACCCATTTCAAATCCGCCCCTGATCATCAACTTTGCCACTTACTATCTTTTTCCTAGACCTTACCTTATATGCTTCATTTCGATTTTGAAACGGCGCATATGCCAAAGGTGGTGCGTTTTGATCTGATTTGTTCTGTTCCATAATCTTGTCAATTCCTGAAATCGTAACATAATTAAATTAGGTAAACATAAATTTGAAAACTAAAAAATTATGTGGGCATAGTTAATTAAACAACAATAGTAGGCGAAAGTCATCTTCACTTAGGCAATAAAATAAATTTTTTGTTGATCAATTCGGTGAGCAAATTTTGAAAGGGTTCACTTTGTGTAACGATTTAATGACTATGTAGATTGCAAAATTAAGTACAGCGATACGAATTCAAGTTAGACAGAATTTGCTAAATGATTTCATAGTTGCAAAAGATGTTTATATGCATATAACACGTAAAAGATTCTTGATAGAAAATAAAAATTCATGAATTAAATTGCTGCGACAATGTACATAGAAATGGTGCTTTCTTTGTAAGCCTCAGCCTTAGCAGTACAAAACTCTGCATTATCCAAAAGGTAGATGGACATAACATCTATCTTTTCAAAAATTTCTCGGCTTTTCAGCTAAGATACATACGTAGGTAGTTCGTCTTACACTTGCTTACGGAAAAATGTTTTCTGTTTGAAGAGTAAAATCTGGGACTAGGAAATTAATTCACTTTTGTTCTAATTGCAAAACAACAAGCATTCTTGGATTCATGTCAAAGAAAGCTACGAAAAAAGCTTGCTCACGAAAAGCATTTGATTTCCTTCTTCTTCCAACGATAATCCATGCCTACCAATCCATAAAATTTATGAGGACGGCAATACCTACATACCTACTATCTAACTTATCAAGGCCTTAGGTAGATATGACCACTTTTTAATTCATTGCATCTGAAATTTTATACCTTCTTGTTCAATTGAGCTACAACTTTTTGCCTCTCAGCGTATACATTAATGTGAGCTCGAGCGTAACAGCTTAACCTGGCTTCATAAGCGTAGCCAGGAGTTTTGCCAGGGGAATCCAACAATATTTTTTAACATAAAAACCATAAAAACGGGCGGATGCCATTGTATAACGTGTTTTTTGGGCTTTTCGAATCGTCTTAAACTACCCAAGATAATTTTTTAACTTTTATTCCGTGAAAATGCTTATCATGCGCGGGGTTTTCAATTTTTTTACTTCTCCTGCAATAGACCGATAAAAAACGCCAAAAAATAGAAGAAATCAGTACAAAGCGTAAACTTTTTCGATTTTAGGTCGCAAAATGACATAAGACGGCCACATTGCTCAGTTTTCGAGCATGTCAAAATTTTCCGCTCGGGGAATTCTCCCCTTCTCCGCCCCTCCCCCACTGGCTACGACAGTGGGTGGCTGACTTACATACCTTACTAAGTCATAAAAATCAGGCTAATTTAGTCATTTCTTCAATATCTTCCAGCGTTCCCGGCGAATGATAAACCAGAAGGTTAATTTTTGAGTAGGAAGCAACATAAATATTGATAAATCGTTGACCTGAAGTCGTCCGATCAGACAGGCAGCCGTCCAGGAAAGACTGACTGCGATTAGCGCCTGCCCGTTCGTTCCAACCATCCACCCAGTCAACCAGTGTGATCATTGTTGAGTTTTGGGATGCTACAGTAACAAGAGATGGTTGCAGTTTTAAATTCTTAGAATTCGTGCACGAAGTTATGTGAAACAGACTATAAGTGCGCTAGATAAAAATCTCGCATTTGGAATCGAACCCGTGTACTCCGACGACAATCTGATGTTCTACCACTGTGCTAAGCGGAAGTTTGCGACGATGTTTAAAATGTTGGTCTACATATTGTGCGTAATGGTTAAATTATGACAAGCTCAATGCGCAACTTTCATCCGCAAGTTGCATGATCTGCTGAAGGACAAGAATAAATTATGCCGTAAAACATTTTATTGAAAATCCCTTTTTTCCTATATATAGCTAGCTACATTGATCTCTAAACGATCTACAGTAAGTATGAAAGATAGAGTTACTGATGACTCGGAAAGATTTGCTATAAAAGCTCTCGGATAAATGAAATACACAATGAATGAATGAATGGATGAATGAATAAATGAATAAATGTTGATTAAAAAGCTAGTTCCTTTCAAAAAACTCATTTATTTTCGTCGCTACTGTCGTTACTTCTGAGACTGCTAGCTACAAATTTTTTCATCACTGCTAGGTCTGCTGATTGATCGCTCGCGTAACCCATTTTGCGTCTCGCATAAGCACTTAATTTAATAAATTTCTCCCTTCTACATATATTCCACCAAATATTTCATAAGAAAAAATGTCGTTGGCGGAAGAATTACTAGCTGATTTAGAAGATTATGACAACGTGGATGCAGATGCAATAGCGAATGGCGAAGTGTCTGCCGCAACTCATGGCTCTGTCGGTGCAGCGCTAGATCGTTGCATCGCTGCACCAGGAGATATTGATGAAATAGACGAAATATCGGAGCAAAATAATTTAGACTCAGGTCAGATGTATCAGAGAATAGGCGAAGTCGCCCGCTTGCGTGATTCGGAGCATTTCAAGCAAATTATGGATAAAATACAAGACAGTAAGCATTAGAAAAACACGAGCTTAACTTATTGGTCAGAGTTGGCAAGAGCTGGGTTTTTGGGGTTTATTGGGGGCTCGATCCAAAGACTCGCACATTTTATAAAAAGAAGTAATATGGACTTTTTGGCGGCACTGATTATTGGCCAATGTTGGCCCCGAATTTTCCGTTAAAGGCCAATATTGGCCAATAACGCGTGCATTAGGGGCCAATATTTGCAAGATTTAAAATTCTTAAAAAGCTTCACATCCGTGGGTTTCGAACCCCGTACTTTCGTGTTGGTAAACTCACGCGCGCACACTGCGCCATAGCGAAATTGTGATCAAGATTCTGAAGCATGATACTAATGCTATCTGTTATATACAGTATACGCAGTTGCTATTTTTTGTTTGAAAGAGATTGCTTATCCTATCTTTTATGCTTATGTAGTTTGAATTGTATGGTAGGTATTTCTAATTGTCGTTGGTTTGCCTTACGTATTGCAAAATCCTACATATGTACCTACAGTTCACGAAACCTTGTGCATGGACAACAATTTTTCGGACGATGTAAATCGACTACAAGAGCGTTTCAAACTGAAGCAGCAATCGCGATACTGTACACAGAAATCGCAAACATATGAAGTTTTACCGTGCAAAATTGCATTACAGTAAGCTGCCTAGAAACCACTTCTGTAGCTTCTCGTTAAATTGCTGAAAATTGATTTCCATGCACAAGGTTTCGTGAAATAGACTATAGATTGTACCTATACATACATGTACATATGTACACCTATCTATAGTCTGTCTCTACGAGCTTTTGCGCATGAATCACAATCTTAGAGCGAATGTAAATCGATTACAAAAGTGGTTTAAACTGAAGTATAGCGATCTCAATATAGAGCGTAGCATTTGATAAGCATAAAGTTTTACTGTGTAAAATTTTATTTCAATAATCTGCTTACAATACATACATACCTACATTTGTAGTTGTTTGTTAGATCGCTGAAAATTTTCATGTGAAGGTTTTTAGATACATAGGTATAGGTACCTTTATATGTATGTACATATTTTGTGTAATGATTTTGTTTGGAGTTGTATAGGTTGGTATATAGGTAACAATAATTGACAAATCGGTAACTTTTTTTGCATCAATTCACTGAGTAAGATGAGCAATCTGTTTCTTACAAAATAGCAACTGCGTATACTGTATATAAGAGATAGCATTAGTATTATTCTTCTGATTTCTGATCACAATTTCGGTATGGCGCATTGTGCGCGCGTGAGTTTACCAACACGAAAGTACGGGGTTCGAAACTCACGGATGCAAAGCTTTTTAAGAATTTTAAATCTTGCAAATATTGGCCCCTAATGCACTCGTTATTGGCCAATATTGGCCTTTAACGAAAAATTCGGGGCCAACATTGGCCAATAATCAGTGCCCTTTTTGGCATTGGTGTAGCTGGTTCACATAGGTATGTATTAAGATAGCCACGCTATAAGTACCTACGTATACAGCAAGTAGTATCCGAGGAAAGCTGCCACCTAACTGGTTTGATTTAGGTCAAGTTAAAAACAAATAAGGCAGTCCTCGGATTTCTTTAGTAGATTCATGTGACTGACCAAAATGTTAGTGCCAGCGTTTAAAATATGCCTAAGTAATGGGATGGCAACTCGCGTCGCTGGCTTCGCTCGCTCCGCTCGTCGCATCCCATTACTCAGGCTTATTTTAAACGCTGACACCAACATTTTGGTCAGTCCATGATACAAGCCTAAGCCTAATCAGCTGTTAAACATTACGAATACCTTGCTATCTTTATCGAAATTAACCAGCGTTAGTCGATTGGTTATGGTTCTGGACTTTAGAGCCAGAGGTCCATGTTTCAAATTCGACTATCAGCAAAATTCTCTCGTTTCCTCAGATGCTACCAACTGCGCACATACGCCCTTATAATGTGACTATGTAAATACATATGTGAACCAGCTACACGAATGCCGACTTTTTGCAGGTGCGAGAATTCCGAAAATTTGAGGTTTTGAATTTTCGGTTAGCCTACGTATAAGCCTATACCTACCTATGGCAGTAATTACTGCAAATAATATAGCACACAATGTAATATTTGCAGTCAAAAACCAGCGGCCTAGGGTGCAAACAATGTTGCGCACATTACAAAATTATTTGCAGTCAAAAACCAGCAGCCCAGACTGCGAAGAAAATCGGACACAATGTAATATTATTTGAAGTGTGACCTCGACTGCATAGGCATAGCCAGGATTTTCGTCAGGGGGAATCCAAAAAAATTTTTTCATCTAAAAAACCCATAAAAATGGGCGGGGCCATTAAATAACCTGTTTTTGGGCTTTTCACATCGTTCTGCACTATGTAAGCAATGAAAAAATAATTATTTCCTCAACAAATTTTTTCACGTTTTTGACGGAAAAAATGTTTATAACGTGCGCGAAGCGCTAATCTTTTTGACCCTTCTGCAATAAAACGATAGAAACTGCCGAAATCGCGCCGATTTTTTCGATTTTAAGTCGCAGAACAGCATCATGCAACTATATTGCTCAGTTCTTGAACATGTCAAAATTTTTCCCAGGGGAGGGGAATTCCCCTTCCCCTGGCTACGCCAGTGCTTAACTGCGCCTAATATAACAGTGTAACTAAATTATTTGCGGTCTAGGTCATTGGTTTTTGACTGCAAATTATATTGCACTATGTCCGATCTTATTTGCAGACTAGGCCGCTGATTTTTGACTGCAAATAATATGACACTGTGCGCGATATTATTTGCAGTCTAGGCCGCTTGTTTTTGACTGCAAATAATATTAAACTGTGTCCGATTTTATTTGCAGTCTAGGCCGCTGGTTTTTGACTGCAAATAATATTTCGTCTGCGTCCGCCTCTGGCTTATTTCTTTGTATTCCTTGATCAGGTCATAATTGTTTTTGTTTGAGTAACATTTAATAGTCTCATGTTCGAAAGATCGTGATATTTTGTAACTTTGATTAAAATTAACAGCATTTTTATAAATTTTCAGGCATTGATGAACAGATGGAGGTGGTTGAAGATGAAAAACAATCGCACTCGGAAGCCGACCCCGAATATCAGCTAATTGTTGAGGCTAACAACTTAGCTGTCGAAATTGACAATGAAATAAACGTTATTCATAAGTTTATACGCGATAAATATGCTAAACGATTTCCTGAACTAGAATCACTTGTTCCAATGCCTCTAGAATACATAGGGTTTGTGATTTCTTAGTCTTAATTCACACATCATGTTTAAAAAATATTGGCCTTTCAAATTTATTCTACGCAAATTAAAAAATAAATTTTTAAACATTTTCTCGATATTTTAAACGACCGCATTTATTTTTGAAATATTTCTTTTCAATTAGGATTTTATACGCAGATGTAGATATGTGTAAAAGCTCAAAATTTTGTAGATGGTTGGTAGCCGTATTTTTGGGTGGGGGATCCCATATTTCCCCTTTTACATGAATTTAACGTAACGTACATTAAATTACTACAATATAGGTAGTGCATTAAGAAAATAGTTCGCATTTTTTATTTACTCATTTTTGCAATAAGCAAAGTCAAGTTTTATTATGTGGATAGATTTAGATTAGAGTTCACAATGCGGATTTATGCTGGCGCCTTTGAGTTAAAGTTTTATCGGCATTCCGTAGGTACGGCAAATATTACTGTGCAAAATTATGGCTCACTCATACTTTCGATAGGATACATACGTGTATGCGGTCAAAAAATGGCCTTAAAAATGGTGATATGGCGAAAAAAACTCGATTTTTCATTGTTTTTTATCGAGCACCATCCATTGGCATCAAAAAATTGCGCAAAAGAAACACTTTTCAAAAATTGAATTCTGGGGGGTATTTTGGTTTCTGGGGGTACTTTGGTTTCTGGGGGGTATTTTGGTTTCTGGAGGTATTTTGGTTTCTGGGGGTATTTTGGTTTCTGGGGCGTGCATACCCCCAAACCCCCACGCCTAGGTATGCGCGTATGCGTGCAACAATCATTTTTTTCACTGAACAAAAAATTTTAAAAATGTCAAGTTAGTTAGCTTAAAAAGATTTTCATAATTAGTATTACTATGAAAACCGCATTGATTTACTGTTGGAAAGTGCAAATTAATCAGTCCTACGAGGGACTTAGTTTTGTTTCAAACTGCTTTACTTGAAAATTGAATAATTTGCTGAGAATCTTTGGTAGTTTGAGATCGCTGCATAAGTTTTTATCAATGATTCACACTGAACTTAACTAATAGATTATCCTTTTTAGTTCAAAATGTTGCATGATATTTGAGGAAAGCTTAGAAATTCTGCTACCTGGTGTGTTTTAAAAATAAACTGCGAAGGCACATAGGTGCGCAATGTCAAACTTTCAGAAAGGGGTGAAAATCAAAAGATTGGAGATAGCTTAGTGCTTTGTAAAAGATGATTCTACAGCGAGAAAGATGGCATCGCAGCGTTTTCGAGCATTTGTGGCAAATGTATAGCCTTCTTGAACTCGCGAGCGTGGCTCTTTTTTTGAATAAAAATATTCAGCCGTTTCAAAGTCGGAAAATAGCTATAAATCCTTTTGAAATTCGGAGAAAACGTCAATTTACCATTTCTGAACTCGCGCGGTATGTTTCTGAGTCCAAAAAAGGCTGCATAGCTAGTTTACTGAACCCAAAAAGGGCAGCATAGCAATGCTTTTTTCGGCCGAAATGGCAATATTGCTATCAGTTTTTCAAAGTTCAGGGGGGAGTAATACCCCTCTCACACCCCTGCCATGTCCATGTGCATATGCCGAGGCAGCTACTAATATCGCGTGTCGATTTTTTGTTTGTGGTAAAAATTGTTCAATGATGTTTAATGTTGATGTTCAACAGAAAGTGTTCCCGTTTCCCGAACGCGTCAGTTGTAGCTGACGCGAGAGAAAAAAATATAAAATTAAGTGCGTACTGTGATGTACTTAAGTAATTAAAGTTTCAACTAATGCTGCTAAATTGATTATGCGTGTGTACATACATATCTGTTCATTTTATTATGTAAGCTAGCGCGAATAGGAAATTGTTTTCATTTATTCTTTAGCATAATTGCTTCCGTTTGCGATCCAGTGTTATATCTAGAGCCCTGGATGCATGCTAACGTGACAACCACACCTAGGCGTGGGGGTATGCACTCCCTCCTCGAGAAACCAAAATACCCCCCAGAATTCAATTTTTGAAATTTTTTTCGTTTTTTCCGCAATTTTTTGATGCTAATGGATAGTGCTCGATGAGAAACGTTAAAATATTGTTTTTTTCGCCATACCACAATTTTCAAGGCCATTTTTTGACCTTTGAAAAATCTTGCACCCCCCCCTATTCCCAGAATTTTGGTGCTGCCCACGTATGGTGACAACTCATTTTATTAATCCAGAAATGCATTAAAACACGAAATTGAGCATTTCAATGTTTTGATACGTAAAACCATGGCACTTATCACTAAGAACCTACTTGCGGTGCACACAACGTTTTTAGTGGAAATTATAACTTTTTGTCTGACGTAAATCATACTTATCGGGGTTTCTTCATAGGCTCTGTGAATTTTTCACCAGCAAAACTAGACAGCATCATCAACATGATATCTTTTCTATATTGTCGAGCAATTGAACTAATCTTAAAAGACGGTACTTTTGGTATGGCAAGTTGCGAAAGTGGTTCGCTACATGTATATACTATGTAATCAAACAATTTGTTGTGAAATGAAATTACGTGAAAAATGTCAAATTACGAATTAAGTGGAAATGAAACTTATCCTACAACTTTGAAACTTCGTTTTTGGACGTTTCTCATTGAGTTAATTTCAAATCAATCTTTCAAAAGTTGAATTGGTCTACGTTAAAGTCCGGGCTCTACGTGTAACACACGTAGTAAGTTGTAAACGCCGTTGTATGTTTTAACATTGACGTGTCGGAGCATATGACGACGCTCTATTTCGTAAGACCGGTATTTCGAACCATAGCAAAGCATAGTGTACGCATGCCTTTTTAGAGGCTAGAAAAGTATAAACTCAAAGAAAAATTTATCCTTTCAGTTGCGTGAAAGAGCTCGGAAATAAAATTCTTGAAAAGGCAAAAAATTCCGAAGCTTTGCAAAAGATTTTATTGCCAGCTACCGTGATAGTTGTCTCAGTGACAGCTTCGACAACGCAAGGCGAAGTTTTAACCGATGAAGAACTTGAAGTATGTATGTATGTTACTTATACATATTGCTCGATTGGTATTTTTCGTATACTTGGTGGCCGATTTTGTCATTCCTTGGCATAGACATATAACCGCTCAAAATTTTGGGTTGAGGGTTTCCGGCCATTTTAAGAAGGGGGTACATAATCTCTAATTTTTGGCCAAAAATTCCTAAAACGTCTAAAAAATTCATTTTTGTTAAATCGGGAATATGATTTACCTATCTATTCAGTACAGTTGATTACTTTAATGTCATTTCATTTAGTACTAATTTGATAAATTTAATTTTCCTTATAGAGAAGGGTGAGCAGCATTGACTTGTTCGCTCAAAAATGTTCTATAAGATGCGTATTATGCATTTTGGAATTGCTTTATTGCCTTTTCAAAGTAAAAGTGGTATTTGAAATGCTGGAGAAATGTTATGAATGGTTTTTTAAGTTATAAGATGATAATATAATTCACTGTGTCAAACGACAATGGTCAATTTCGTCCCTCTGATCTCCCCTACCTTAAAAAACTGCGTGTAAGATTTGCTTAATTTAATGTAATATATGAATCTTAGAGGGTTGAGGAAGCGTGTGATATGGCAGAAGAATTAAATGGCGCCAAGATTCGAATTTATCATTTCGTCGAAACTCGTATGGCGCGGGTGGCCCCAAATTTATGCGCCGTTGTAGGCGCCGCTACGGCTGCTAAATTGATGGGCGTCGCGGGTGGATTGTCGCAGCTGGCCAAAATGCCCGCGTGTAATTTATTGGTTTTGGGAGCCCAAAAGAGCGCGCTTAGCGGTTTTAGTTCAACAGCTATTCTGCCACATACTGGTAAAATAGTGTCAACAAATTTGAAATGCCTTTTCGCTGCTAAAAATGTACATATTCAATAAATCCTTATTATTATTATTTTTATTATTATTATTATTATTACATATTATTATTATTATTATTATTAATATTATTATATATTATTATTATTATTATATGCAATTATTATTGTTATTATTATTATTATTATTATTATTATTATTATTATTATTATTATTATTATTATTATTATTATTAATATTATTAAAAATAATACTATTATTATAATAATTATCATTACTATACTATTATTCTTATTATTTTTGTCATTACTATTATTATTATTATTATTATTATTATTATTATTATTATTATTATTATTATTATTATTATTATTATTATTATTATTATTATTATATTAATATTATTAATAATAATAATATTATTATAATAATTTATTATTATTACTATTATTCTTATTATTTTTGTCATTATTATTATTATTATTATTATTATTATTATTATTATTATTATTATATATTAATATTATTATTATTAATATTATTATTATTATTATTATTATTATTATTATTATTATTATTATTATTATCATCATTATTATTATCATTATTATTATTATTATTATTATTATTATTATTATTATTATTATTATTATTATTATTATTATTATTATTATTATTATTATTATTCAGCATTTCGTTGTTTTTAGTACGACATCTGAACACTTACCTAACAGCCTTTAAGTTTTGTTAAGGAAGGAATGTTCAGTCTATAGATGGGCAAGGTAGAAGTGATCAGAGAGAGGAGGGGTTAAATTCAAAAGCGGTCACATCGTTAGCTTGGGTCATAATAACATGCATTTTTACCTGGTAATTTATTGATATTTTTATCTACTTAAGCATATTACAAAGTCATTCATGAGATCAGACGGTGGATAAATTCAATTCTAAAATGTATTTTTTTCAAAAGATGCTTATTTCAAACAAATGCGTTAAGTGAATAATTCACTATTATATGACAAACAATCGAAAAAAGTGCAAGGTTGTGGAAAAATTTGCAGTCAAACTGACCAGATTGACTGAACTCTTGTTAATTAAGCTATATTTTTTCACTGCAAAATACGAATTTCTTCAGCAGCAACTTATGTTTCACCAAAATCGCTTGATAGTATCCGGTATCCGGTTTTTCGAAATCTGAAGGCAAAATCTGGATGCCCTTGTGTGGTTTAGTTTATGTTAAATATAAGATGCTGTCCTATATTTTAGCTCAGCAGCGCAAAACATACGACGACGTCCTGTGTATAACGGGTTGAAAAATTCTTAAGGATTGTTTTATTCAAATTTCGTGGAAAGAAACGTTTGTGCATTGAAAATATTTGTACGTATTGAAAGATGCTTTTATCGAAATTTCCTAATTTTTCGCATGAGTGAACCTATTCTTCAAGAAAGCTACTTGCCGCATTTTAAAGTTATTAGAAGCAATAAATTCTTTTTTTATGCACTGTAATCTTTGTCGATCGTTTTTTTTCTAAAATCTGAAGAAGTTAGAAATATACATACATATTTAGATTACATAGGGAGGAGAAATATTGGTGACGATGGAGTTTCAAACCACGTTTAAACGTTTTTTAAAGATTCGTCAGTTTCTCCGTTTAAATTAAGCTAGAATATTTAGAGTTCATGTGCATATTTCTCTCCTTCGCAACGATCTTTCTTACACCGCACATCATAGATTGCTACAAAATTTTTGCACAAAAATATTTTTAAGACTTTGTCCATCGAAAGCAACATATATGTACCACTTTGTAGAATATTCAATTCTGTGTCGGATGCCTATTTTTTAAAACGCTATATGCCTGGTTAATTTTTATTGACCAGAATCAAAAAAATATCAAAGTAATTTGGGTTGTACGATTATATCGTCTATTTAAAGACTGTATGATCGCTCTTAGCTGCACTGACCTGCCTCCAATGCTCAGCCATGAAGGATAAGAGGTTTTCAGCCAATTAGGTGTCATATTCTGAATTCATTTAACTTACATGTAAATTTTTCGACATTGTTCCTGCAGAATAAAGACCGATTTCCGATTCCATATGCATGAGCTTTTTCATTCGATCCTTCACCATGCCACCAAGATAGATCTTTTTCAGACGTATATACTTGTGAAAATCTGTTTTTTGCAAAGTGTATCTTACTTTTTACTATCCGAAGCAGAATTGAATTCTCTACAAGGTGATATATCCTCACAGATTTTTCCAATCATATCTCGAAGTCGATTTTTGGAGATTGCCTATCATTTCGTGGCGCCCTGTACATACATTTGTATTGTATTTACGTAGTATAATCCCTAAGAATCTAAATTTTGTGAGTGCAAGTTGTATTCGCAGTTTTGTATCATATGAGTGCATGATTTTTACATTTTTCTTGCATAACGCACAGCCTGACAGTCATTTGATTATTAAGTCGTATTGTTTTAAGGATTCGTGTACTATACGTCATTAGTGCAGTCTTTACAGCCGGATTTGCGGAAAAAAGGGGCTAGGCAGTTGGCTGCAAAATGTTCCTTAGCTGTTCGTGTGGACGCATGCCGTGAATCAAGACAAGGTTATACATACGTTTACGTATTATATTTATCTGAGCATTTTGTTTTAAAATGTTGAGAAAGAGTTTTTGTCATGTTATCCGAATTATGTTTTTACAGTGCTCGCCACGAAATTTGAACCATAAAGAATCGATTGACTTTATTTAAGAATGCCTTTTCACGACCTAATCGCCGGAGACCTAAAGATTATCCTAACATGCATTACTTTAAAATGTGACTTAAACAGCGCGGAGCGCAAGTAATTTCAAGAAAACTCGACTTAGACGCTCTGGTCAGACCTTTTACGATTCATCGAGCATAGGGCACATTAATATTGATTTTACTCATGCAATTCATATCCATATGATATTGCGTACACAATGCGCACACGCACGCTATCATCACGCGTCTATTTAAGAACGCGCGCTGAGTCATAAACGGTCTGACTTAAGCGTAAAAAAGCATGTCAGGATACTCTTTAGGTCTCCGGCAATAAGATCGTGAAAAAGCGCTCCGAAATAAATTTAATCGTTTCTAAACTGTTCAAGCTTCGTGGCGAGCACTGTATGTACATATGTATATTGTATTCGCACTATTCCTCATTTTCAATATTTTTATCCTCATATGCATATTATTCACCAGTGACGTTTACTCAGGCTATTCCTTTTGGGTTGTAGCTCGTCGATATGGCTTGCGTTGCCTGTGTTTGTCAGTAAAAGGATTCGAAAATTTTTTACCCAAATTTTTTTCAGCCTAATTTTCAGTTTAAAATTGAAAAATTGGTATCTTTTCTTCCATACCTTTATGTTGTCTCGATAAGAAATATTCTACCTTAACATTTTGTGTGATCGTTGCTCCTTGACGCCACGGTTTTTTCTATTCGGCAAAGATTTTTCCCGATGTACAAAGACTTTTCGGGGCCGTCTTTGTACATAAACATACAAAGATTTTTGGGAAGACAAAAACTGTAAAAAAAGGTTTAAAATTTAAAAAGAAAGAAGGTCGACCTCTTCTACGCTTTGCGTCGTTTTGAGACAGTTTTTTAGTATTCTTTTTGTCATCAAAATCCCAGGGACTAACTAAAATACATTAGCAAAAGTCGAAAAATCGTGTTTTACATTACATAAAGCGCTACTGTACCGTATTATATTACCCAAAAATTTGTATGTACGAAATGTACAAAGACTTTTGGGAACTAGTGGTCGCCATGAAAGATGACGCGCCATCACCCTCAGAATTATAATGGATGGTGCGTCGCGAGCGCCGCGTTACGTCCATCATGCGCCATCATCTCTTTTTTCTATTCAGCGCCATTAATCTCCATCATCCCGTTAATCTGGCGATGCGGACGGCGCAATTAATAGCGCCAACAAGGAAGCGCGCACGTGAATGTTGGCGCGCTTCCTTCTTGTTGGTGCTATTAATAGCTAAATTGCGCCGTCCGCATCGCCAGGTTAACGGGATGATGGAGGTTAATGGCGCTGAATAGAAAAAGAGATGATGGCGCATGATGGACGTAACGCGGCGCTCGCGACGCACCATCCATTATAATTCTGAGGGTGATGGCGCGTCATCTTTCATGGCGACCACTATCTTTGTACATGTACAAAGGGACCTTGTACAAAAAAACACTGCTTGACGTTAACTATTCTGTCTGATCGAGGATTGAATTGGCTGTCAGATGACTTTTTGCTCAGAATGCATTTTGACTTCACTGAGTAGATTTAAAATGCAAGTATTTCTCTTATAATTAATAGATAAATATAATACCTAATATAAAATATAAATAAACTATACATATAATAGATAAAATAGTTAGATAAATTATTTAATAATTTAATAATTTTACATTCTGTGCATAAATAATGCAGGCAGCATTGGAATGAAGTTGGCGAATGATGTAACGCAAAAATTTGATAAATGGCAAGAGCCGCCGCCTGTCAAACAAGTTAAAGCGTTGCCAAAACCGTTGGATCAAGCATCGAAAAAGCGCGGTGGTAGGCGCGTTAGAAAGATGAAAGAACGGCTAGGTATATATTTATACATACATGCACATAGGGGGTGGGGTTATTACCGCCCTAAAGGGTCAACCGGACAGGTACTGTCCGGCGATTTTGAGCTGATGGAACGTTTTTTGCATTATTTTTCAGGTCAAAAGTAGTAGAAACGTCGAAAATTTTTCCGGCGCTTCGCGCCAGAGTAGTACTTTTAAGTACTTTTTACTTAAAAAGCGCCCAAAATTGATAAATTTTTCCATTTCTTAGTATTAAAAGTGATGTAATACATTCAAAATGGACTAAAAATGCTTTTAAAATGTGATATTGCATACCACGAACGTTTTCTAGGCTATTTTGACCATTTTGATCGTTGAAACAGCAAAAAAATAGTGAACGTTAAATTTACTGTTTGGCATTTTTGGGATTTCACCCTCCCCCTGCCGACCCTGACCTTGTGCACCTATTTATATATCGCTACTCTATCGAGTCAGATTTTTCCATTTTTAGATGCACACTGCAACACTGCATTCTATTGCCAACTTTGACCTTTTGCCTAAGTATGTAGATGTCTGTGAAAACGAAAAGAATATTCCTTATAAAATTGATGTACCATAAGGACCGGAAATGGGTTATATGAAAATATTTTACAAATATCCGTGAAATCGTACACTCTGTGGATTTAGTTAATGGTTTCTTATTATACCTAATTTTCATCTTTGGCGTACGAGTATGCGTCCTATCCCTTAACCATGTTGATTCTTTCAGAGCAGCCATAACTGTGCGCATATTGCAGAAAAATCGATACCTAATAGGCAGTATTAACACAAATATGCAAATAATTATTTTGCCTCCTCTGATTTAGTTATTGCTAGCATTCTTTATTGCTTCAATTCGAAACACTTGCAGTCGATTTATTGATCTAACAATGCTCACTAACATAGTTCTGTGAATACTTCATGCATGCAGATAAGTTATCAGATCAATAAGCTTGACGTCATTTATTAGAAAACCAAATAAAGACCATAGGAAGTTATACTATAAAACTTACCAGAACCAGTGACGTAACCAGGATTTTGTTTAGGGGTAGGGTGGGCGAAATTTCTGAAGGCCTATCATTTTGAAAACCGTCAGGAGATACGTGAAAATAATGACATTTTGAGCGTTTCTCGACAAGATCTATGCCATGGTGAAGAAAAAAAAATTGTCAAAAAATTGAAAAATTTTCTTGCTTTACATATTTCAGACTTGGATATCAAAAATATATCCTTTAAGCTATCTGTACAACTAATTTCTCAATATCAAGTAAATGCTTGACTCCGAAACATTTCGGAATACTTGTCTCTGCATTTAAGTTTGCGGTTTTGCAAAGAAAACTAATGAAGAAAATAAGAAATCGGCGCGAATCGCCGAAAATGTTTGATATATTTGCTATTTTAAAGGCAAATCTGGGCTTCTAAGGTAAGAAATAAGATACAAAATAAGAAATCCGGCGCGAAGCGCCTGAACATTTCGAGTTTACATAGTAGCTCGAAATTGTGCTAGAAACGCATTTTGGCTGTCCTTTCAGTAGGTTTCGAGAATTTTTGATTTTTTCCTTTGGGGACCCTTGTGAAAAATAAAAATGCTTTTTTATTTCTGGGGAGGGGCGGGCCTTCCGCCCTCAGGCTTGGTTACGCCCCTGCCTATTCCAGTTGTTTTGAAATATGTAGTCCATTGATTATAAAATCGTAAGTATTTATCATTAGGTAATTAGGCGGCATGCTTCGAATCGTCTTTACCATATGCAAATACGCCGATATTATAAGAATCTGTATAATCTAAAATCAGCGTGCCTTCAGAGCTTTCTTGTCCGAAGAGCCCGGAGTCGCTTATTTTTCATGCAATGTATGTATTTGTAACGTTTTGCGTTGTACTGTCTTGCTCGTCTCTTCCTTCCATTGCATTTGCATAAATCTTCAAAAAATGCGTATTTTTGCTTAGTTTGCATATCTTATATTCGTTCATTGTTTATTCTATTCTTTTATTTATTGTCTTTTAATCCTATTGATTATAATGACTTTGATTCATTGAAGCATTATGTAATAGCCTACAGTAGGATACTGAGATGCTTAGTCTATACATATATATGTATGTACATAATATGGATGCATGATGTACCTTTGTACAGTATATGTATTATACACGCCCCGGCTAGGCACCGGCCCCGGCGATGGTACATCTCTAATTTGAATACAGGTATAACTGATTTGCGAAGCAAGGCTAATCGCACGACGTTCGGAGATATCCAGGAGGACGTATTTCAGGACAATTTGGGCGTTACCGTGGGTCAGATGAAGTACGGCGGTCCGGTTAAACCAGGTGGACGCATTAGGGCTGCCCAGGTTATTTTGTTTGGATAATTTCTATGCCTGAAATCTTGAGTATTCTAAGTTTTGCTTGGCTGGTGCTGTTAAGCCACCTTTTTCATGATATACATAAATGCGTGTAGCTTCCGAAACATACATGCACATAGGGGTTGAGGGATATTACCATACCTGGGCTGGGCGGGGGGTTTGGGGGTATGCACCCCTCCCGAAAGAAACCTACCCCCCCAGAAATCAAAATACCCCCCTCCCCAGATTTCAATTTTTGAAAATTTTTTTCGTTTTTCCGCAATTTTTTGATGCCGATGGATAGTGCTCGATGAGAAACGTTGAAAACTGGTGTTTTTCAGCCAGACCACCACTTTTAAGGCCATTTTTTGACCTTTGGAAAAATCTTGCACCCCCCATAACTTTGGTGCCGCCCACCTATGGATATTACCCCCGCTCAAGGGTCAGCCACACATGTGCAATCCGGCGATTTTGAGCTGACGGAACTTTTATTGCATCATTTTCGGATGCCATAAACATCAAAAATGTCAAAAAGGTTTCCTGCGCTACTTTTACATATGTTTGTTATTCAAAAAGCGCCCAAAGTTGATCAATTTTTGTATTTTGTATCGTCAAAAGTGATTTGATGCAGTTAAAATCGACTAAAAATGCTTTAAAAATGCGATATTACCACGAAAAAACTTAGGCTATCTTGACCATTTTGGTCATTAAAACAGCAAGTTTTTCATGCCTGAAATCAATCATGTGTTCAAATGGCATTCAAATATGTATGACTGTTAGAGGCTAATATACAAATGAACTAAATTTAATCAGATTATTCTCTTTGTCATAGCTATTCTCGATTCGTTATTTATGTACAATTTGCGTAATGACATCTTGATCGCTCGTAAGTCGCTTTAAAAAGACGAGTTATATGCTTATTTCTCGCCATGAAACTTTTATACTTAACAATCCTTCACTCTTGCTAAGGACTGCTCGGCCTATGTACATATATACGTATTTCTTAACATTGCTGTGTTTAAACATATGACGAAGTGCCATGTATGTATATCATTACACGGACCTAGCAAAGTATAAGCATTGTTAAGTGATCAGACTTCGTTGGAAAATATACATATATGTAAACGTACATTATGTACTATACAAATGTAATTTTGATTCGATTTAAAATTCTTAACAAGTTTAGATTCGGTCTAAAATGTAAGCTTTTATAAATTTTTCGCCAAAATTAATTCGCTTCTGGTTGAGGAGGCCTCTTGTCACTTTTTTCCACGAGCCTCTGTGTGCATGCATAAAGATTTCCGGAAAAGTCCTTGTAAGAGCGATAAATTTTTTGTTCATATAATATATAGATATATTGAATATACACATTTTTACATACTACTAGATTGTTATCCGTGACCCGCACGCTTCACAAAAAGTGTTACTTTGTCCTAAATTCAGCTGGTTATATTACTACGGCGCGAGGCGCCGAAATTTGTGTGAGTCTTGGGCTGAATTAACGCATAAAATTCGACTCAGAAAGCTAAAATAACTTGTATTACACAATCAGAAATAATACAGCGATTGCAATATGCTTACTGAATCTCATAATAAACACCAATTTTTGCTTATGAATTTAATGCAACGCAAAGATAAAGAGGTCAAACGTCAGAAAACAGTGCAAAGTTGTTTAATAGTTTTTTCTGCATAAAATCTTTATAAAACAGTAGTGATAGATGTAAAGGATGCTTAAATCTGTACAAAGATGCTTAAAGATAGATTTTGGAGTGTTTCATGCCCGCGCTTGGAGCTAAATAGAATGTAATTACGATATTCGGTGGGAAAATTTTTTGAAATTTTGCTAAACTCAAAAAGCGCTAAAATTACTATTACTTTGCCCCAAAAAGTCTTTGTACATTGTACAAAGATGGCTCCGGAAAGCACCTCAATATCTTTGTCTCGTACAAAAAAGCAGTGCCTCTTGTCAATATGTAAGTCATAATTTGAAAAAGGAGACAGAGTTCAAAAAGCGGGTTTTTTTTGCCGACAACAAAATTTTGATGGTTTGCCTTTGTATATTTTCTTTATAATTATTATTAATATTACTATTATTATTGTTGTCCTCTCAATTAAATTTGGTAACTTAACACGTCGCTGTGGGCCGTAGCATTAATTGGAACATTTTTCAGGTTGATCAAAAAAGCCGCGTCCGCATGTCTCAGAAACTGCAGAGAAATTTGCAAAGGCAAAACGCCATGGCTTCCGCCGGTGGTTCGACGGCTGCTTCATCTGCTGGGACTTCGGTTATGACCAGCGGCGGTTCGACTACAATTTCCAGCCGCCGAGCCTTTGTTGCTGGCACCTCGTCGACGGTCACCTTCACTCCGGTTCAAGGTCTTGAGATATCCAATCCGGGTCTTTTACAGGTATCATTGTCATGCATACAGGTAAGAGGGCAATGGAGCATGCAGGGTGGGGATCCCCCACTAGCGTTTTTTTGTACAAGGTCCGTTTGTACATGTACAAAGATGGTCCCCAAAAGTCTTTGTACATTTTGTACGTGCAAATCTTTGTGTACTCTAATATAGTACAGTAGCGATTTTAGTGTGGTAAAACAGGGTTTCCTATCTTTGGTAGTGTATTTTAGCTAATTTCTGGGTTTTTGACGCCAAAAATTACAAAAAATTGTCTCAAAACGGCGCGAAACGTCGAAAAATTTGACATTTTTCCATTCTAAATGCAAATTCTGCCATTTTGAAGATATATAGGACAAATAATACTCATTTCGGCGCGAAGCGCCGAAATTTTCTTTTGAATTTTGCACCTTCTGTACAGTTTTTGTCTTCCCTAAAATCTTTGTACATGTTGTACACACAAATTTTGGAGTACTTTAATATGGTATAGCCGCGATTTTAGTGTGGTAAAAACAGAGTTTTTCGACTTTTGTTTGTGTAATTTAGCTAGTTTCTGGGTCTATAAGGGCAAAAATCACTAAAAAATCGCCTTAAAAATTTGACATTATTTCTTTTGGAATGCAATTTCTGCCATTATAAAGATATATAGAATACACAATTACTCATGCGCCGAATATTCTTGCGAATTTTACACCTTTTTTCAATTTTTATCTTCCCAAAAATCTTTGTACATGTACAAAGATGGTCTTGAAAAGTCTTTGTACATCGGGAAAAATCTTTGCCGAATACAAAAAAAAACGGTGTCCCCACCCAAAGTTAGTCGTCCCCCCTATCCCCCAAAGCCAGAATTTTTTACCCCTTCCCCAATTTTAGGAACATCTTTAATTTTTTGGCCGTTGTTAGCTGTTTTTTAGCCGTTTTTATCCGAAAATTTGAAGTCATTTACCCTCTCCCACAAACTGAAGATCCCTTACCCGAAATTTCGAGCCTTTAAATCATACGTGTATGGAATGGGGGATGCTCCAACCTAATTCGGTCGTTCCCTCGTTCTTACAAAGTCAGAACATTTTTGAGCCCCTAATTTTTAGCGAAAACTTGCGTTTTTTGGCTATTAGGTGCTTTTTAGCCATTTCTAACTGAAATTGGATGTCATTTACCCCTTCCCCCGAAAAAATGGCTGAAAAGCCGCTCCAAAAATTTCGAGCCGTTATATGTATGGTGTTATGCTATGTACATATCATGAATGAAACATCTCGTGCAAAGATTTTTGCATCCATTAAAAAAAATTTCGAAAAAATGAAAAATGTTAATAAATTGAGCAGAATGTAGTCAAAAATGAGTGTATAGCGCGAAGCGCCGAAAATTTGGCACTTTTGAGCAAATAAATGGCTAAAAACGCTCAAAACAGCACCTTTTCTTTGCATTTTTGTAAACTTTAAAAAATCGCAAATTCTGAGGGGGTAATTTCCTGGGGCTGAACTCCCAAACCCCGCCCTCCAGATCGTGTATGGTCTACACTATCTCTGTATATTCCGGGAAACCTACGCCGCGTGTAACTCATCTGCGATATAACTTTATATAAATTATAAACGCATTCATATCATGTAAATAAATCTATACATATGTATATAATAAATATAAAATTATAAATTAAATTTATTAAATATTATTTATAAATTTAATAAAAATTTAATAAGAATTTAATGATTTAATAATACGGTGTAATAGTTATAAGGTAGTATCAAATGTAATCAAATACTGTATTCAGCATATACTGATCTAATCAATTTCATTGTAACCGCTTGCCATACTCATAACAAGTCGAGATTTTCCGACGCAGTATCACGAATTTTTTGAAATTTATTTATGTGCATTTTAACTCGTTTAAACTTCGTTCGAGGATTAGACTAGTTATGTAATTGAGCAAAACAGAATGCTATACATTTATAAATGATTTACATATGTATACAGGCAAAATAGTTTTTTACGAGATCTCTTTGTTCACGTACAAAGATGAACCCCAATAGTCTTTGTACATTTGTACATGCAAATTTTCAGGTGATATAATATGATAGGTACAGTAACGCTTTTTGTGCGGTAAAATGGTTTTCGACCTGTGGTTATACAGTTTTACTATTTCTGGGTTGCTGTCGGCAAAAAATACTGAAAATTTCGTAGAACGGTACGAAGCACCGAAAATTTTTATGGTTTTGGCCATTATAAAGACATATAGTATAGACAATTACTGATTTCGGCGCCAAACGCAGAAATTTCCTTGGCATTTCAGACCTTTTTACGGTTTTTGTCTTCCTAAAAATCTTTGTGCATGGACAAAGACGGTCTCGCGAAGTCTTGTGCATCGGGAAAAATATTTCGTGAAAAAACCGTGATATATACGAGTATGTATGTATATTTTTCATAAATGATAACATTGTCCTGCTCGCCGTCATCTGCATCACTTTTCGTGTATTTGTATTTGTGTTTGTATTTGCATTGTTTATGCTATGCATCAGTGTTATCCATATACGTAAAGGCTTGAAATTTTGGGTGGGGGTTCTCCGGCCATTTATAGGGGGCAGGGCTAAGATACCTTAAATTTTTAGGCCGAAACCGGCCAAAAAAACGCAATTTTTTATGAATCGGGGGAGGGGGTGGGTCAAGAAATTTCTGGCTGTGGGGATGGGAACGACTAAAATTGGGTGGTTCCCTCCCTCTATTACATGTTTGGTGCTATCACTTTGCTTTAAATCAGCGCAGACTGTTTTATGTATATATTTAAAAGTATATTTTTTGTGTGAATAAACTTTTACAGGAAAAAGTTATGAGAGACGTTGCGGCTGCCAATGCTAAATATTTTGGTTCTACCGCTGGATTCTTGAAAGTCCAGTCCACATCAGCAACTCCAGCTTCAGGAACAGCTAGCACGATCAAAGATCTAAAAGCGAATGTGAAAAAGAGATGAGATGTGGAAACTTTGTTTTGCTTTCACAGTGTTCATTCGTTTAATTAGTTACATGACCTCATATATTTTTTATGGCATTTTGCTGCAGTATCTCTTCACTGAAACTTGTAATTCACTACCGACCTTACGCGTGTCAGGATAATGTTATCATTTATTCAACATGCGTCATCCCTAAGTTTTCGTTGAAAGTTTCGTTTTAAGTTGATTTAGCCTAAAACTATGTAGACGTTGAATTCATACTAATTAATTATTACTTGATTGGGTATTTTTAAATTTTACCCATAAAGTTTGGTTTTACTCCCCTCTTTGCATTTTTTCATGATGGTCCCTGATTCTGAGGGTCACAAGACCCCACCTGAGCGCCCGGGTATACGTCCCCGAGATACCATGATGTTCCCGCGTCTAGCCCGAGGTCATGCACCCCCCCCTCGCCCCAGAATACAATTTTTGAATTTTTTAAAGTTTTTTCCGCAATTTTCTGATGCCAATGGATAGTGCTCGATGAGAACGTTGAAAATGGTGTTTTTTCGCCATACCACCATTTTTAAGGCCATTTTTTTGACCTCTGAAAATATCTTGCACCCCCCTAGAACTTCGGTACCGCCCACCTATGGTTACGTCTATGCATTAGTGTAATGCTGAGAGCGTCGGACTGGAAATCGAGAAGTTGTGTCATGTGTTCGAGCTCAGCAACGAGTGACTTCTATTTTTTTAAATTTTATGTGTTTATGTCGTGAAAAGCCATGCAACCTATAATCATTTAATTGGAATGAACAAAGGAAACATAAGACACTCTACGCTTCTCCAAATATAGGCATATGGATCAGGCAGGACCCCCGAGAATATATGACCTTCAACTTTCGGCCCAAAATAGCAAAAAAACACCTAAACAAGTGCCGGAAAACGCAAGATTTTTCTAAAAATCGGGAAGGAGTCAAAAATTTTCTGACTCTGAGGGGGGGTTTGGGTGAACGAACAACTTAGGGACCAACTTATGGCGATCACACCTGGCGTCAATAATTTAGTGCACACAATCGTTGCGGCATGCAAATGTACATGTAGTCACTGCATGTAAAACGTCGTTCCTAGTTTACTTCATCTACTTTCCCATTGCTATTGCCTAACTAACTTGTTACTTTTTCAGTCGTTTTTGGTTTAAAGTTAGTTAAATCTCGAAGCCGCAGAATATACTTCGATCTTTGATGTTGCTTAGAGGAAGTCTGGTTTTTAATAGATTTTGCGACTATAAGCATGTGCAAAGGTAGCTTTTTCCTTAATAAATCGCAATTCAAAGTATGTATATTCACTTTTTCAATCGGAGCATTTTTCTTGCTTTTGAAAAATATTTGGAGATAAAGGCAGCTGCATACATTAGTTTTTTCTAAATCGAATAACATTTTTTGTACTTAATTAATTTGCGAACGTTGGTCTCTTGAGACGTGTTGTCGAAATCTTGAGTTGGCACATCGTTCTTGGATTTCTGTAATCCTTTCTAAGTAAGTTGCGGCGTGAAGATTTGATGCCTTCTGATTTTTATCATCTTATTCCATGTCATATTTTCGTTGCCGATGTAATAAAGTCTTCAATGTGACTTGCGCAATGTTCTTTTGAACGGAGGTTTTTATCTTCTACATACAGATTTCACGTGGATTTTTTATGTAGCCCATAGGTGTGCAAGGTCAAACTTTTAGGGAGGAGTGAAAACCCGTAAGTTGTAGATAGCTAAGTCATTTCTGAACTCAAACGACATGTTTCTGCGTCCAAAATCGCTATGTAGCTTGTTTTCTGAGCCCAAAAATGCTAATTATATTACAGTTTTTTTGGCCAAAATGACTATTCAGCTATCAGTTTTTCAAGGCTCAGGGGGTTACACCTTCTCACCCTTCCCCATGCCTACGTATAATGCAGCCACTTTCTGTCTTGTGATCGCAGCTTTTAAAAGCTAGTTTAATCCAAATCTGTTTTTTACTCAAAGTTGTTAAAATAGCCAAAATTCAAAGACTGCGGATATTTCTTATGGAGTCATTTGTCTGACTTCAAGCCGTTATTCAAGAAAGTCCGTTTGATTCAAAGATTTGTTTTTGCTAAAAGTTGCTTAAATGTTAGATAAAGCCAAACTGTGTCAGTTTAGCTGAAAATTCAGATAAAATAGCTTAATTTGGGATGGATTCAAACGGCAGTGTTTATGACACCAAATGAATCGCATGCTACTGGTTGATGATGTGTATTCCGTTGAAGAAACGATTGTATTTATCAAAAGGCCAATACTATTGTAAGCAGCCTTTTTGTACAGGGTCCCTTTGTTTATGTAGATACAAAGACGGTACCTATCCAAAAGTTAGTAAATTTTGCACATTTTAAACTACTTCACTACAATTCAGTTCAATAAAGTATTGTGTGTGCTAGCGCTGCGTTTTTCGACTTTTACTAGCGTTTGCCAATTTATGAGTCTTTCAACAATATAAAGATCTATCAATATGGTCATACATGGGCAGCAGCCAAATTCTCTGGGGTCTGAGGGATATAAAACTTACAAACATCCCAAAAATATGCCTGAAATTCAATTCTGGGGATCTAAAGCTTCCACGCTTATGTGTGAATATGACGCGGACTCGGAGCACCAAAAAAATTTCGATATTTTTTACCGTTTTCAGTACAATTTGCGGATTCTTCGAAGGTCGCTCGCAAAATACAATATTTTACAACAAAAAAGCTACAATTATAATCATAAACGTACATATGTATGTGCATATCTACATTTTACGCCGACTTTGTAAATCGCCTACCGCTTCTAAAAACGGGCTATTTGCCTTAAGACGCTAAAAATCGCAAAAAATAATCAGTTCTTCAAGATTTAAATCTGATTTGGGCTAAAATGGCTGGAGTGAATCGTACATAGAATATGAAAATAGTTTCCAATGATTCAAAATTTCTCCTAAGTTTTGTATATGTACAAGAACGGTCGGAAAGTTTTAACTTTATTCGAAAAAATCTACTAAATTAAAAAAGCATTCCTACATCACAAAGCATTTTGCTTGTATAAAGACTCCCGCATGACTCTGTACAGGTACAGGTAAGCTTATGCAAATAAGCATTATTTTCTACAGTGATAGTTTGTCTTCCTAACTTACTTGATAACGAGCCTAAGGGCGTCTTTGTCGCTTTATTGTTAATTCTGCATGAAACCTAATAACCTTTTCTTTGATATGTCTTACTTTTTTCAGAGATGTACATATTGAACCCGTCAGATTGATGTCTGAAATCGTCAGTGCGTGTTACTATACTCTGGCTTGGATCGGTCAAAAGCTGGCTATTCCGTATTTCACTGGAGCATTAGTCTTTAAATGTAGTCAGAATGTATTTCGAACTGACTCGTTTTTGGGCGACTATCTGTTGCGCTGGTCCCGCGACGATCTGGCTACTGTTACCCACAAATTATCGTCATTATCTAGTAGTCGTTTAACTTGCTCGGCAAATTTCTTAAAACGTGCTATGATATTAATGTCTAACTTTGCGAGTAACGTGCCCGATGCTGATCTGGATAAGCAGCTTGATTTCATTCAAACGATCGATCACGGCTGCAATAGTATTTGGGAAGCAAAATTGACTGATCGCGTTAAGGATTTACTAGTTCGGTCGGAAGCATGGGCAGCGGAGGCATTTTACGATAAGGCCAACGTTGATGTTGAAGGCAGAGTGGAAGCACTGAAGGTAGCGGTGTTCTTTTCGAAGAAATTAAACTTCTTTTAATTTGCATATACATATCTATCCACATACTTACTTTTGCATGGTTTCTGTGCTTGTCATGCCACTGCTTTTATCGAGCGATTCGCTCGTCCAATCTAGACACTTAAATCTTTTAAGTTCAGATGAACCCACACATGGGCAAGGTAGAGGTTGCCAGAGGGAGTTGAAATCCAGGAATGATCATAAAGTAAATTGTGATTATTGTCCTTGGTACAGGGTCTCATTTTGCATGTACAAGACGGTCCCCATAAGTCAGTGCTTATTCTGTACATGTAAAATTTAGGTTACTATAATATGGTGTAGTAGCATATTATGTACAGTAAACTGGATTTCTTGATCCTTACTAGTGAAGTTTAATCAATTGCCGAAAGATTTTGTTTATTTTTACCCATTTTCAAGTAGAATTTTTAGTCTTTTATCGCAGTAAGCTCAAAAATTGTCCTGCAGCACTTTTCGTTTTGTCCAAATCGCCTGACAATACCTGATTTTCTGAAACTTTAGGTGAAAATAATAGCCCCCTTTCGCGATCCCGTCCTCCTTTCTATGTCCATGTGCGTATGAACTCTGAAAATCATTCTCTGCCATGCTGTGCGTGTGCTATGGTCACGCGAGCTGATATGCGAGGATGCATTTAAGGCAGAGCCGTATTTTAGGTGAGGGCCGCCCCCCTTGGCCAAAAAATTTCTGATAGGTACAATAATGCACGGAAAGATGGAAAAATCGCATGTGTTTGTTGCAAAATCTTCGAAGTTTTGGCGCTTCGCGCAGGATGTGAAGATATTTTCCATAATTTTAGCCCAGGCGCGACCAAAAAATGACACTTTTTATAGCCATGTAAGTGGGAAAAAATAGTTCGAATTTTATGAGCGTAATGGATAAAGCCTATCGTAATTAATTATTGGCATCTGATTTCCCTGGCAATAAAGCCTAATTTTAACACCAGAGATGTAGTTTTTGACGCAGTGAAGATTTTGTGGCTAACAGTCACACGGGTTTTTTTGCACAAAAATATAATTAAAACATTTTCGTACTACTTTTTGGCCAAAATTCTAGAATATTTTTTGGCATTTTTCGGCATGTCCTTTAATAGCGTTGTACTTTACTTCAAGCGTAATGACTGCAAGGAATAAAGCTGCAGTTGAGTATGAAGAGAAAACTTGACGAAATTTTTCAGAGTCGGATCATAAAGCGGATGATAAGAAATCAGTCGTTTAGACCATTTGAGCAACAGATGTTTTTCATAAGAGTCATTTGTTAGGTTTTTCTTCACCGTTGTATAGAGGCTCGTCGAAAAACAATTTTTCGGCGCTTAGCGCCGGATCAGTACTTTCATGTACTTTTTACCTAAAAAGCGTCAAAAAACGGTCAGTTTTCGTATGTGTTTAGTGTTAAAAGTAATATAGTGCAGTCAAAACAGACTAAAAATGCTTTAAAAATGCGAAATTACGACGAAAAGACGTTTTATAGGCTATTTTGACCATTTTGGTGGTTTCAACAACAAAATTCGTGAATCATATCTCTGAGATTTTACCCCTCCCCTTTCCTGCCAACCCTGACCTTGTGCACCTACGAGTATGCACTGGAAGACGACGCAACTCCTAGCTTGCGCATGAAGAAAGGATTTTCGGGACTATTTTTGACTGGTTTGGTAAAATCTGGCTGTATCCGCCTGCAAGAACATGTTAAACTGATGAAAAAGATGTATTCTGATTATATGGTCGTACTGTAGCGAAATTACGACAAAAGCAATTTGCGTCATAAAAATTTGAATATTTTCTAGCGCAAGGTAGCGAACTTTTCCTACTTCTGCGCATTACTTTACCTTCGAAAAAATTTTTTCGACGGCTAGAGAGCGTTGGGGTGGGCGCCCTTTATTCCCTCTAGATGCGTACGGACATAGGCAGAAACCAAATTTCGGGGCGTTCGGGTCGTGTAAAAGTGGCGGAAATCCAAAAAAATGTGCTAAAAATTCAATTCTTGGTTTTTAACCCCTCCCCTTAACCACCCCCAACGCTCATGTGTGGATGCATGCATCCCGTTTCTCATTGTCATGAAATTTATTGCAATGAAAGTCAAGCGCAGGTCTTTTTAATCCGAATTTTCTTTCCATATTCTGATTTTTTTAAATTTTTGATTGATTTTTTAGAATGATTTCATAATTTAAATATTTGTTTTGTTGTATGTGTTTTCATGGTTGAATAGATTCTTTTTTCATGTATCTACACTGATCTTTAACATTTTAATTTTGTCTTTTTTTACAGGTGCAATTCCTGATTGTATTGATATTGCACAAAGATAGTCAAAAGGAAATTTTGTCGCTGTGGAATACGATATTGGAAGATGTTATTACCGATAAGCAACTGATGGATTTAGTGAGCCAAAAGCCGTCATCCTCGTGGAATATATTCAAGAAGCAGGGAAAAATTCAGAACGATCATCCGCCGGCCATTCGATCGTTTTTCGTCTTCATCCGACGTCTAAAATCCACACTGTCAAATTTTAGGCACGGAAACATGATCGATTCTAATTTAAACCAGTCGATTTTAACCTTTTGGACAACCTTGTTGGCGTTCGATCCTTCGCCCAACCATCAAGTTGTCGACGATTTTTGTGTCGCGATTACCGTACCCGCCAATCAATTTTGTGCGCTGCCCAATAATCGTATATGCACGGTGGGTCAAAGTTCAACCGGCCAGGAACTTTGCTTGCGCGTTTTGTTCGGCGATTGCATCGAACGAGTGCTGAATATTGGCCCAGCGGTTTACACAGATAACTTGATGCGGTATACTGTAGCCTATGATCAAAAAAGAGACTCCATTTTGCTAACTTGTTCGACGGACTTAACGTTGTACAATGCTAATTTGAATCAGAGCCAACCTCTGCTTCGATACTCATTTGACGAAGCTGTTGGCTATAATATCAAAACCGTATTGTGTAGCGAAAATGGCGTTTGGCTGATGTGCGACGAATTTTTGTGTAAATTCTACGTGAAGTGGTACAAGAATGGAGGCTGTCGGTGGAAGAGCGTCAATGTGGATGGATTGAATTTGAATAAATTCGATACTGTTGCGCTATTGGATATAAGAGATGCTATTGACAAAGGTGGACAACAGACAGGCACACATTGGCGTGTGGGAGAAGTTCGGGGTATACACCCCTAAAAGTTAAAATACCTCCCTCAGATTACTGTAGACCCCCAAATTTCTATTTGTAGTAACATTTTTGGTGATTTCATCCCCAGCATTTTTTGCTGCTCATGTATGCATATATACAGAGGCGTGCGCAGGATGTTTTTAAGGGGGCAGTCCGAAATTGGTGACCCTTCATTTCGGGATATGTTCGCCCGGGCACAAAATAGAGTACATTTTCTGACGTTTTCGAACATACTCTATCCGTTAAGCTAATAAAATTTGAACTTTTCGAAAAAAATTATTTTCCTTTTTTTAGCCCTTTAAAATGACGTTTTTTGGCCGCGCTCGTGCCCAAATTATAGAAAATAATGATCTTACGGCGCAAAGCGGCGAAAATGTTGAGATTCTTCGATTGGGCACGAATTACGTCGCTTTCGTCGTCGATCAACTACGATCTACGCAAGTGTGCCTGTCCCAACTTCAATATCTACAGTTGGATCAAACGACGTACAACCTCTCCGCACATGGAGAAATCCATCGATCGATTTGGGTTTTTATATGCGGAGCAGCACTTACCAGCCATGCTGCTCCGTTTACTGCTACTACGTGCTGGTGTCGAATCAAATCCAGGACCTACTCATGTGAACCGCTTTCCCTGCGGCTCTTGTGGAAAGAATGCTTATTATAGCTCTGTTTATTGCTCCAATTGCAACTTGTGGATTCACAGCAATATAAGCTGTAGTGGTCTGAGGAACATTCGCGACTACAATAAGAACAACTACTGCTGCCCTAAGTGTGTAATAATACCTCAACCTAACCAAAAACGTCCACTGAATATTTTGCAATTTAATATCAATGGCATCAAAAACAAACTCTCCGAGCTAATGGACTTTCTCAATAAGCATGATATTGCCATCGCACTGCTTCAAGAAACCAAACTCTCCGCAAAAACGAAGGATCCTAAAACATATGGTTATCGTCTGATTCGTTTTGATCGCAACTCCACTACGATTGGTGGCGGCTTAGCGTTTCTAATACGAGAAGATGTTCTCACCAAAAGCGTTGAGCTACCTACTTCTTGTAAAGACAACGTTATGGAATGTGCCGCCATTTCACTTACTTTTCCTGCTGGTGTTTTCACCTTAGTCAACATCTATATCCCGCCTACATCCAGCTGCCCTACCGGATACAGTCCGCCACTTACAGATATTTTCAACAAGGATAACATCATTATATTGGGCGATTTCAACGCCCATCACAACCTATGGCACTCGACGATCAATGACAACCGTGGCAATATAATTGCTGATCTAATTGATCAATCCGACCTGCTCCCTTTAAATGAAAAATGCGTTACTCGTCTCCCATCAACAAACGTACAGCGTCCAACGTCTCCGGACATTTCGCTTGCATCTTCTAATCTAGCATCATCCTTACAATGGAGCACAGAAATTACCCTCGCATCAGACCATCTACCAATTTTGGTCAAAATCGACTTCTCCATGGAGTATGTTACATCGGCTAAAAGAACATATGTAAACTTCAGCAAGGCTGATTGGAAACTTTTCGCGGACATTACTGAGCAAATTCTCCTGTCATCGCGACTTAATGCTCATTCGTCTGTCCATGAAAGAGAACTTACACTCCGACGTGCGATAATCGCTGCTGCTAAGAAGTCGATACCTTATGGTCGTCGTAAACTTTACAACCCATCTTTATCAGACCATATTCAGGGACTCATTAAAGAACGTGACTCGATCAGAGCAGTTAATCCATCCTCTGCTAGAATTGCTATTATAAACGAAATTATTGTCAAAGAATGTGATCAAGAAAAATGCGAAAATGGCACGATTTTGTCACCTCGCTAGACCATCGCTCATCTAACGTAAAACATCTTTGGGCAACGGTAAAATCATTGGATGGGAAAAGTCGAGCAATTGACAATGTACCTATTCGTTTTGATAGTGGTGAAGAAACTAATAATCGAAAAATCGCCACAAAGCTCTTAAAACAATTTACGGCAGTTCGACAACATTCTTCTTCTACCACTACACGCCGTATCATCCGTCATGTACATAGCAAACAATTACAACAAGTGCTCTTCACCATCAACGAGGTGAAATTAGCTATCACCTCAGCCAAAAACTCAAGAGCTTTTGGTCCAGATGGCATTGCCATGCCATTCTTGAAGCATTTGGGCCCCTGTGGCCTCCAAACGTTGACTGACTTATTGAACCTATCTGCATCAACGGCTACTTTACCTGTTATTTGGAAACGCTCCACCATCATCGCACTTCCCAAACCAGGCAAAGAACCAAACACAGCCTCCTCTTACCGCCCCATCTCAATCCTATGCCCAGCAGCAAAGATTATGGAACGCTTATTGCTTCCAATAATCGTAGAACACCTTCCACCTGCGGCTCATCAGCATGGTTTCCGACCACGTCACTCAACTACATCTGCCCTGCTTAACTTGTCCACAGCAATATGCCAAGGATTCAACTGCCCTAAACCAGCTAAGAGAACTATTGCTATAGCCCTAGACCTCAGTAAAGCATTTGACTCAGTTGACCACACGACGTTAATCAAGATCTTGGCGGACTCCACGATGCCTGGTTGGACTTGTCGCTGGCTGGTGGCATATTTGCGCGGAAGAGAAGCCAAATGTCAGTTTAGAAACTCATCGTCAAGTTATGCCATCACCAGAATGGGTGTGCCTCAAGGTTCAGTGATCTCACCAGCTCTTTTTAATGCTTACATTCGTGAGCTTCCATTGCCACCACCACACATTCATATCGTATCATACGCTGACGACATTACCATCTTCACCAGCGACTCGAATGTGAAAGCAATGGAAACAAACATGAACAACTATCTGACAGACATTTCCTCATTTTTTCAGCAGCGCCACCTCACAATCTCGACGGAAAAATCTACTTGTACGTTGTTTACTCCCGAGACACGCCAACACTCGCTGGAACTAAACATTTTTATTAATAATGCTCGACTTCAAACCGTTAAGAACCCTAAAATTCTTGGGGTTCTCTTCGACCCAAGTCTTTGTTTCAAACAACATGTTGAAGCTCTGAAATCTCGTATTCAGAAACGAAACAACATCATCAAAGCTTTAGCTGGCCGATCATGGGGCTCTAACAAAGAAACATTGCTCCTCACTTATAAGGCGATCTGTAGATCGGTTCTTAATTATGCGGCACCAGTTTGGACTCCAACACTAACATCCTCAAATCTTGCCAAACTCCAAATCTGCCAGAACACCGCACTTAGAACTATTACTGGCTGCCTTCAAATGTCGCCAATTGACCATCTACACAGCGAAACACGTATGCTGACGGTCCAAGTCCACAATCGACTTTTGACAGACCAATTTTATGCATCTTGCCTCCACAACCAACATCCGTGCAGGCAACTTTTTGGTTGTCCTGGACCACCTACACGGCGGCAACGGAACTTTCGGCTGAAAAACACTCTTAAAATGTATTCGGACGACAGAGTCAAACGGCACCTCACAACTTTACCCTCAACAGCTTCACTGCAACAACAACTGCAAAAGCTCCATCAGAATGCTATCCAGGCCTGTCGCCTTCGTTTCATTCAACGCAACCCACTAATAAACCGACGTCCTCCCAATATATCCCCACAAGAGAAATTGCTACCTCGCCAAACAAGATCCACCTTAGCCCAACTTAGATGTGGCTACAGTTACATGCTGGCGTCCACGCGCAGCAAACTCGACTCCAGCGGCCTCACACCTGACACCTGCCCACGTTGTTTGGCGGCAACAGAAGATACACGACACCTCTTCAACTGTCCATCCCGACCAACACAAGCTCGTGTCAGTGACTTATGGAAAGGGCCACAATTAGTAGTGGCCTCTCTAGACCTTTGATCAATCGATGGATGACAACATGTGACGGCAATTACAACAACAACAGATTCTTCGATAAATAATAAAATTTTTAATTTTCTTATGCATTATCCTAACTTTTCAAAAGTTTCTTATGTGCCAAGGGGCGGCCCCTTCGTAAGCCCATAACGAAATACATATATATACATACTTGCGTGAAGCTTCCCTATTTCTCGAAATTTTAATTTGTTCCAAATTGAAAATCATTTAAAGCAACTGAAATACTGCTTGTTAAAAGGTCAAAGTTACTCAGTTTCTTGTTAAAATTCAAAAAACTTACATATAATGGCAGAGAGAGATTTTAAACGTATTGATTGTAAGCTTGGCACGCTGCACGAATGACGGGTCTTTCATCTGCTTTATAGATTTACACGGTCATGGTCGGCAGAGGGGGAGGGTGTAAAATCGCAGAAATTCCAACCAGTAAATTTAGTATTCACCAGTTTTTTTTTGCTAGTCAAATGAAGAAAATGGTCAAAATAAACTAAAAGCTTTTGCTTAATAGTGCCGCATTTTTAGTCTATGACTGCATTACATATACCACTCTAACCATAGATAATAAAGCAATTCAGATCAATTTTGCGATCAATTTTGATTTTTTAGATCATTTTGATTTAAATTTGGGCGCTTTCTTAGTAAACAGCGCTTAAAATTAGTAATCAGTTGCACAGCGCTGGAAATATTTTGACATTACTGCTTTTTTCCTCAAAAAAAGATGCAGAAAATAATCCGCTAGCTCAAAATCGCCGAGCAATACCTGTTTGGCTGGCCCGTCAGCAGGGGTTAATACCCCCTCACCCTTGCCCCTATATACATACACGTGTTTTTTATACTGCAAAATAAAAAAAGTGAAGGTGTCCACACTGTAGAATAGCTCTATCCTCAACGTCATTGAACCCAAAGTCATCTTTATTTATCAACTTTAAATATGAGTCTATTCAAGGCAGAGTGGTAACAGTTTAAGTTTATTTAATCGCTTTAAACATTAAAAATATCCGATTGGGTAAGCCAGCTTCATGATACAACTGGATGGTCAAATTTGTTTTCTTAACAGCTTCGAAACTCCGGCACTCTTGCATGAATATCTAAAAGTAGTCCAGATTTAATGAAAAATTGTCGTGAATTTTAAAAAGATCGAGATCTGCTTATGTAGGAGAGCTGAGTATTGTAGATTTCATGGAATTTGGGCGATCGACGATGCCTGGTATCCATCTATACTTGGGCAGCAAGTAAATTGTGGGGGTCTAATGGGGTACTATTCCAAAAGAAAGTACTAGAAATTCGATTCCCGGGGTCTACCGGATTGATTCTTGTTGATCTTTCGGATTTTCAGCGGGTTATTTAGCAGACCCCAAGTCCCCACGTCCATGTATGGTGGCATTCCTCTCTCGTTATATGTTTGATTCGGTGTATTTTATTTATTTAGCTACGTATATGTATATTTTATCTATTTTATTATTTATTTTTCATTATTCAGTTAAAAAAACTACGTTTATTTGCAATACAATTTATTTTGCGAATATTTTTAAGCTTATATGCTTTAGGTGGCCTTTCTAACAGTGAGAGCGTCGAGGTTTTGCTTAAGGTTAGCAAAGGTGACAATGTAAAGTTCTTTTGGTCCGTTATCCAGAAGAATAACGCCGATGAAGAGATTTCACTTTTCCGTGAAATCGATATTGAAAACACGCCTACTAGTTCAAGTTTTATCTGTGGAGACGATTGTCTGATTCCAGTTTTCTCGTACAGTAGCCTTTGGATGGTATTCGAATGGCAGCATGGCGACAATGTACTTTTACTCCGATCGGTAGACGAAACAAGCATGAAAATTACTCGCCTCGAAATTAATGGAAGATTTTTGGGGGAATATTGCGTACCTGGTTGTTCGCTTCCTTTTGGAATACGACAGGCAGCTTGTAAATTACCGTATCTGTTTATAGCCAACCAACTTCATCCTGTTTGATATTTTTGTGCTGTCATACACGTAATGACTGATTTTGGCTGGGAATGGGAGGTAGTCGGTCATTTCAGGGATAAATTTCCTTTTAATCTGCCAGAAAAGGGCAACTAAAAATGACCAAAAAATAGTTTTTATCCAAAAGTCGGGGATGGGAAAAATCAACCATTTGGGCAGGGAGGGACATGACCGACTTGGGCACATGCATGCAATGGCTCGAAATTTTGTGTAGTGTCTCCGGCCATTTTTAGGGGGTATATGACCTCCAATTTTTGGCCAAAAAATGACTAAATAACACCTAAAAACGACCGAAAAATTCAATTTTTTCCAAAAATCGGGAAGTAGTCACGAATTTTTGGCTTTAGAGGACGACCAACGGTGGGTAGGAGATCTCCCACCCCCTGTTACATGCATGGACGTGACCGACTTTGAATGAGAAACCTCGCCATCCCTTGTTCCCTTGTGTACATGTATGAATGCAGCTTGGTTTCGTCCACACCTAACGCATCATTGTAGCTTGCAGAATATTCTCGTGGCGATTTGCTTGACTATGTAAGAAACGCTTGCTCGATCTGTTCATTTGTTGTTGTATTGAACGAAGTTCGCTTGAAGAATGCTTTGAAACAATTTTCGTTAGTATGTAAAAGAATTACAATTTTGGTGAATCTGAAAAAGTGGACTGCGATGCTTCTGATTTATCATCTATTTTTGATACACTTAAAACCTTACTTACATATTATGGTCGACTGTTTCGAACTCTTTCGGCTTCTGCTATAGTGTACTTTTTTTGCAGACTTATTCATGTATTGTAGCCGCTGAATTACTATTCTGTATAAATTTTTATCCAGCTTTACTATCGAGTAAGTATTTCCTACTATGTATTTGTACTACAAACTTGTCTCTGTGCATTTAGCTTGTATAATACATACATAATTCTGCAGACGTGCTTCATCTTTTTAATAAAACTTTCAATGGCTATCAAACGTGGAAGTATTTGGCTTCGATTTATCGATCATTCGGCTTCTTTGACTTTATCAATTGAAGTGACTATCTGTTCTATGCATATCTTTGTAATGGTCGGGATTAAGTTAAAAAAGAAAGCGTCAAAATTGTTCGTTATTTTTTCATTAAAATTTTTTATTAATTTCTAATATCGAATTAAATAAAATTTGAATTTAAAATTTTAATTAAAATTTTTTTTACTTTTAAATTTTGTTTATAAATTAAAAAAGTTTCATTTACCGTGTTATTTCTCTTTATAAACTTCCAGGCTTAAGGTTAATAGTGTGAATCATTCACAAAGTGTTTTACACTCGTTTAATAATTTAAAGCACTGTTTCTCAAAATTTCAAGTCGACTTGAACGTCGTAGTAAAGTAAATACATTACCTATTTGAAAATCGCTTTGTACAAATTTGACAATGCTCTGCTTTGTTACTTTCTTACAATGTTGAAAATTGTGTTTTCAAACGGTTAGATAATTTTTTAAAATTATTTTCTAAGAAAAGGGCTGCGAGTTCTACTCGAAAACAGTAAAAATCTCGAAAAAATTCTGGAAATTCCTTTGCGGATCCGGGGCATACACGTAAGGGGTTGGAGTGGAGGATCTCTCTTATCAAAGTCGGCCGTCCCCCATCCATCAGAACCAATAAAATTTTGACCATTCCCCATTTTCGGAAAAAATCGAATTTTTAGGCCGTTTTTACGTGTTTTTTGACCGTTTTTGGCTTAGAGGTCATTCACACCCCCTTTGAAAATGGCTGGGGACTTTCCTCCCGAAATTCCGAGCCGTTGAATGTATGATCCGGGTCAAAACATTTGCGAAAGTTAAAAGACCCAAAAGCGACGATCGGTACCAGAACACAATTTTTCGACGTTTTTAATCAATCTGTATTCATCTGCATCGAAACATCGCAAAAAAACGAAAGAACTTAAAAAAATTGAATTTAGGCGTGTTTTAGCTTGTTCTGTGGTGAAATGTTGCAATCCTTTTCAAAATCGCTGACACTGACAAACAGATGCGTTGTTCAAAAATTGGTTCAAAAAATGTGCATGAGCCTCAATATTCGTATTTATGGAAAAATCGTCTCATTTTTTGAATTCTTTTTTAAATTGCTATTTTGATACAGATCATAAGAAGTGCCGCGACCATGATGAATTAGAAATTCAGTAATATCGCGAATCGTGTTTCAGTAAATGCGGCTATCGAAAACAATGGTTGAATTTCTAGTCGATGAATGTACGGAAAATTCAGGGAGAATAGGCCGTATTATTAAATGGTGCGGCAAAGATGTGGATTTTCATACACCCCTGTGCTTGATTCACACGCAAGCTGGTCACGTACCACACCTGTCGCATGATCTTTTGCCATTTGCGGGTATCAATACCGAACATGTCATCTTCCAGTTGACCTTACCTTCTATGTAAGTTACTCGACTGCTTTTGATTCTTTGCAGGGCGGACTTACAAGCTCGTATCTCTGGGGGGAATGGGGGTTTCGGACCCCCATAAAATTCATAAAAATCAGAAAAATAGGACCTTTTAAGCGTTATTTTGTGCTATTTCTGGCCTTTTTGCGCTTAGTCCTCCCAAAAATTGTATTTGGTCCCTCCGAAATAGGACGGCCAGCTACGTGCCTGCGGATTTAAGGGGGCGGCCGCCCCTATCCATTGGCCAAACATAGATGGCGAGATAAGGAATGGATATGTAATTTGCAATGACTTTTGGTATTAATGTGCCTGGTTTACACCTACCTTTTGTGTGTAACATAACTTTGCTTGCCGTCGGCAAGCAAAGTAATGTTACACACAAAAGGTAGGTGTAAACCAGGCACATTAATACTACAAGGTTTTCCTAGGTTTTCGAATGCGCTGATTCTATTGGTGATATTTTCAAACTGCTGCTTTATGAACTCGAAGCGAGGACCTATTGATTCAAAGTCCGACGGCTTTACCAATCAACGAGGGCTGGTTCATTTCGACATTTCGATATTACTCAGGCTTATTTTAAACGCTGGCACCAACATTTTGGTCAGTCCTGAATCTTCAGAAGAAATCTAAGCACTACTTTTATGTTTGACACAATCGAACAACTTGCATGGCAGCTTTCACCGAATACTACTTGCTTTATACGTATTTATATCGTGGCCATCTTAATACATAGTGAACCAGCTACACCAATGCCGAGGATTCAGATTGGTGCCAGACATGGGCTAGGCCTAAGGCATAATTTGGACAAAAATTGCTCCGCTCGCTTCGCAACTTTTGCTCCATTTATCACAGGCCTAGCCCATGCGATGGCACCAATGTGAATGCACATAACTAAACCTAAGCCGAGGACGTTGATAACAGCGACTCAGTGAATGTTTAGAACCATTTCAAGAATTGATAATTCAGACTGGTGCCAGCACCCTGCTTCCTACCACGGCTGTCCAGACATTTATGTTTTTATCATGCCAAGGTTTTTACTCGCTTATTCGCTGAACTTCATTCTTTAAAAATGTCAACGATGGAATCAGCGCATTCGAAAACCTAGGAAAACCGCAACCAAGCGCTACAACAACCGCTTACTGCAAGCAAACTAATGTTATACACAAAAGGTAGGTGTGCGCCAGGCACATTAATACCTCACTTTTGGTCGTCAGTGATCATAGTTTCTTAATTTTTTCCGGCGCCTCGCGCCGTATTATACCTTTTAATGACCTTTATTTACTTTCCTGGCGACCTGGAAGTATTTCTTGCTCATAAAATAGGTTTCAAAAGAATTTTAATAGAAGAAACAGCTGTTTCGACGTTTCAAGTCAAAATACAGAAAATCGAGCGGTAAATCAAGCTTCAAACCAACTTTTCGCCTAATTTTCTCAAATTTTCCGGCGCTGCGCCTGATTTTCACTAAAGTCGAAGAAATTTTATAATTTTTTCGCATGAAATTGTCTAAAATTGCGTCAAAAGTGATTTAAATTAAAACCGATAATGTAAAACGCCTAAAAACGCTATTTCGCACGTAAAAAGCGAATTTTTGGACCTATTTATGACTGTTTTTGTGAAAGTTGGGGTACCACCCGCCTTAAAAAAATCCTAGATCCGTCACTGATTCTTAGCTGATTGCTTCAGACCTTGCGCTGCTTGCCTCTAATAATTCTCATTGATGACTGATAGTCTTTCTAATCTGCTCACCAGCGATTCAACGGGATGATGATTGGTAAAATTCAAGCAAGAAGGAAATTTCACATAAATGATTCTCGAAAACTATTTTCAAATGCCCTATATATTACTGATGTTAAATGTTAAACTGGCTGTTAGATAGCTAAAAACGCTTGAACGAGAAGTTCTCATTCTATTCTTTTAGGAAAACCGTGGATTCTGCAGGAGAGAAATATTTTTCTGGTGGAGGGGGAATGAAACCCCAAGATCTTATGTGGTTACCAGCATATATACCCGGGCAATAGCCAGAGCTTTAGCCCGTCCAATTATGGGCTCTCAAAGGTTGGTTGGTCCCCTAGTTGGGCTGAAAATGGGTTAAAAAGACAATTTTGTTTGATTTTTTGTTGTTTTCTCACATTTTTTCGAAATCAGCTCATCCAAATAGACCCTTAAGCTCGTCCAGCTTTTGTGTCAGCCCGTTCCACGAAACGGGCTGGGATAGGCTATTGCCCAGGTGTGGTTACCAGCAACATCTATCCTTTTTTATTTATATAGCATAGCCCGGTCTGATCGTCTTCCTACTTTGGCTAATTCTAGCATTTGTGCAATGATTTTGATTCGCCTAATTACTGTAGCTTAACTTGCTCTTTTTAGTTCAAGATGCGTGACCTTGCTTGTGTGAAATCCTGATTTTCAAGTCGGACTAATGTTACTGTTTTTAGGATACATTGTCTTGACGCCGTTCAAAAATACGGGAAAGGCTTAACTTCATTCGTCGGATTGCCAGTGTGAACTTCAAATATGTTGAAAAAATTAACGCTTATTAAATTTGTTTTTCTTCAGACTGACGCGTGTACTCTACTCTCAATACATGATCCGGCAGTTCCCATGACAAGTATGATGAACAATAAGTATGGCGTATCAATTCATGGAGCAGGTGGAAGGCATGTTGTAAGCTTTTTTGCAACTTATCTACCCATTTTTAATACAGAAAAAGTCTCCGAAACTTTAAAATGTATTCACTTAAAGTCGATTTTCACTTTTCCCTGAACTGTAGGTTCAAAACAATTTTTTTAATTAGGATCGGAAGTTCTCTTTAGAAAAAATCCTGAATTTTGGTCGAAAATAGGGGTAAATATGGTTTAAAATAATCTCAATTCCTAATGTCTATTTAACGTTGTAAATGACTCTCCTAGTAATCTAACCCGTATTTAAGAGACGAAAGGATCTCCATATCTCGGAAAAGTTCCTCACCCCATTCTTAGAAATTTCTTCACTCCCCAGAATTATCGATTTTCGAAAAATTCCTAAAAAAAATTCGTTGAATAGGCGCTGCTTTAAGCGTTTTTAGCTGTCTTCTGCTCAAAAGTGTCACATTTTTTGATTATATTGAATTTAATCGAATTTTTTTGATGTTTCTTTAGAATTTTTTATGTTTTTAGGCTCTGGAAATATTGAGCATCGTCAAAAACGCCAAAAAATGATGTTTATGAGGTGTATCCACTTTTTTGAGCCCAAAAAAGCACTTCAAAATTTCACCTCCCACCTTCCCCCAGAAATACCATGCTGGGCTTGTCTGGGGCTTCGTCCGAAATGACAAATTTTCATTTTTTCACTAGGGCTGCTAAAAATAAGAATTCCCAAAGTGCATTAAGAATATCCGGCGAACAGGTTTTTAGCATATTTTTGTGACATATATGTTAAAATTTTGCGGCAATTTGTTCATAAGATTTCTCATGCGCGGATTGAGAGGGGGCGAGGGGAGCGGCGGCCGCCCCCAGTCGTAAAAAATATCTGGCGCAAGAGAGAATGACGTGTATTTTTTGATGATTTTAGCCATTCTTTAATCGCGATTTTTCACATTTTTTCCGGCGCTTCGCGCTAGGTAGTATTTATTAATGACACTTACTGACTTTCTTGGCGCTCTGAAAACTTTATTTTTGCGTCAAAAGAGTTGTTTATGTACAGAACAAGGATGCTTTAGTTCTTGCAATTCTCGAGTTTTTTCTCGGTGCTCACGTCGATTTTTGTGCTAATTTTGTGCGTTTTTCATAGAAAACTTTTTCAGATCAAAACTGATTCTGTCCATCAAAAGATGGTAAAAATCAATACTTTAAGCACAATGACGAATTTTTTGGACAATTCTTGACACCATTAGGAAAATTTGGGGTTCCGCCTTCTTTTCGTCAGAAAATTTTGGATCGGCCATTGAGTTTTTATATAATGTGAATTTATTATATTAAAAAGATTAACGTTAATTGTAATTTTATGCTTATTGTCTAATTAAAGGTTAATGAGGCTATTATGGCAGCCTTAATCAAGAACTGTGGTCAAAGTTGCCTGCAAGTTATGGCTGATAGTGACTTAAAAACAGACGCGACTGAAAAAAGGGTCATAAAAGCTTTGGATCGGAGCAAACGCTTTATAATGTCAGCTGTTGAAGAAAGAAACCGGACTGAGGTTATTTAATGACATCTTGCGATATTTCGATCCTCCGAATGTCTCTTGCTTTATGAAAGAGCGAAAAATCTTATGTTTCACGCAGGGACATAGCTGTGAGGGGATGGGCAGGGGGACTAATCCCCAAATTTTCAAAGTATGAGTATTTTTACTAGGATTCTGTCCTCCATAGGAGAAATTGGAAATTCTTAAAGCGTGCCTGAATAAGGACTAGAATAGATTTTTTAGCACATCTTCTGAGCTAATAAACCTAAAATTTGTGGGCGCTTTGCGCCTTTCTAGGGATTTACAACATATCTCTTCAATATAATAAAAGTCTAGTTGAAATTTTTGAAATTTTTTGTATAACTTGTGGATCACGCTGAGAAACGCTCAAAAACACCACTATTTTTTCTAATCAGAAGTAGTTGTTGAGATCCAACTTCAAAATTTTCGTCCCCTTTAAATTAATAAGGCCAGCTACACTACTGCTTTCACGTCATTTTACCAAAATGATTTTTTGCTTTTCAGAAAATATTCCAATAGGTACCTATTGACTTTTTACTAACTGGCAATGGACTGCTATATTCGCATGTATACTCGTATATAAAATCTAATTTCTTCTTGCTCATGTACTTATAATTGAATAGCTGTATCTATAAATTGTGTTCGTGTGCAACAAATATATCTAGGTCTGTCCTCATATGTTTATTTGGACGATTGTCAGACAGATGTTTGAATGAATTGACTTTTGATTTTCTGCCATCTTTTGCCCAAATTTTTTAACCCTAGCACAAATTTTAGTTTTAAATATATTAAGCTATATCTGCTGATAGCTGAACAAATGCGAAGAAAATATGTTAGAGTACAGTTCAGTCATAAAAATTTCATTATTCAGGCTGATGTCACTTTCATGGGAACGATTACTGGTGGATTTGATGATATATCTCGATGTAAATCGTGTAATGTGTTAACAGAATATGATCTCGCAGGTTAGTAACAGAAGGATCGGATTGCGCCAGAGTTTTCCTTTTATTTTACTGAAATTTCCTATCAAAGTCGGCTTACGGATAGATTTTGGTAGATAGCTTAAGGCATAAAAGTGAACATTTCGAATTATGAGTAATGTGTCATTTTTGAAATGCGAAGAAAAATACTTAATTTTGATACATAACTAATTCAAAAATGCGCAAAGTCTTTATTCCGCTACTATTTTTTTAAAATCTTATCACTTTTATTGTCTTTATTTTCTTGAATTATTTCTCGCCACTGAATTTATGATAGCTACATGTTTAACTTACTACACTTACTTTTGTCTTCTGATTCTGTTGTCTTTCGTTTTCTCAATTATTCTGACCCATTGTAGGATATATTATCGAAGGCCTTCATCACAACGGCGATCTTAGCGATTTTCGAGTCTCGTCCGTATCGAATATGGTAAGGAAGTTTACGCAGCACTTACCTGCATCGAAAGTGAAGATTTGTTTCGGTGCTTTTGATCCGGCTCAAGTGTTGGAACTATGCTGCCTCAATATCGACATCTTCGACACTTCCTATGCTGCTCTTCTTGCCGCGTCTCATAAAGCGTTGAGCATTGATTACGAGAAATTCCCCAATAACGACCATTGGTTCCATTCCTTCAGCATAGCGGATGCTGAGTGAGCATTGTATTACATTTCTTGAAACTTTTGTTTCTGGCTGATTGGAGGCTTATTACCATACTTGGGCGTGAGGGGTTTTGGGGTATGCACCCCCAGAAACCAAAATATACCCCCATAAACCAAAATACTCCCCCAAATTTAATTTTTGATTTTTTTGTTTTTTCGCAATTTTTGATGCCAATGGATAGTGCTTGATGAGAAACGTTGAAAAATGGTGTTTTTCGCCATAACACCATTTTTGAGGCTATTTTTTGACTTTTGAAAAATCTTGCACCCCTCCCCCAGAAATTTGGTGCCGCCCACCTATGCTTATTACGCGTAGTCTAAGCAACTTGGAGTTTAAATTTACTGATTTTTCAGTTAATTTGTTCACTACTAGTGTTATTGAGTTTTTGCATCTATTGACTTGCCGTGCTCGCCATGTAGGTTGATACAGCATCATTGTCAAATTAATGCCAGATGGTGCGTCGCGAGCGACACGTTTTGTCCATCATTATCTATCCACTTGTTCTTTTTTATTACAGCATATGATCCTATATCATGCCGCTAATGCATCAACGCAGACGGAGCAATTTAGCTATTAATAGCGTCGGCAGAAAGGAAGCGCGACGCGCTTCCTTTTTGTTGATGGTATTAATAACTAAATTGCTCGGTCTGCGTCGCCACATTAACAGCATGATACTGGATTATATGCTGTGATAAAAACAAGCTGATGGAGAATAATGGACAAAATGTGGCGCTCGTGACGTATCATCTAACATTAATCTGACAATAATGGTGCGTCAACTTATGGCGAGCACTGTAGGTAAATGGCACCGAAAATGAGTTTAAATCGCCGACTGGTCGTTTTTGTCACCATGCTTATATGTATATAGTATGCGGTGATGCATTTTAAACCTTTTTAAAGTTGATTTAAATCAGCTTGCTAGTGTGACGCGATGAGCGAGCGAACTTTTCGTTCGTGTTATGGAACTTCAGGCACGTAGCTGGCCTTCTGAATTTGGGGGACTAAAACTTAGTCAAATATCTCAACAGCTGCTTGTAGATAGTCAAAAATAAAGGTGTTTTTGAGCATTTCTCACCGAGCTCTGCATATTAAAGAAGGGAAAATTTAAAAAAAATTTGAAAAAATCCATTTTGACCTTAATCATATCTTCAAAAAAATAATGTTTTATAAAATGGTTACGCAAATGGTTGCTAAACATTTGATCGTGCCCAAACTTTGTTTTACTTATTTCGCACCCGATTCTGGTCAATTGTAAAGTAAGCAATTTGCAGGTAATAACTCAACCTTAGCTGTTCGGAAGACTAAAGTTATACAAAAGCAATAAATCCGGCGTGAGGCGCCGGAAAACTATGTAGGTCTATTGCTTCAAAGGTGTGCAAGAATCTATTCTGGCAGTCTTTCAAATGTACTTTATGAATTTTCAACTTTCCTTTCAGATATCCTTGTAAAAATCTTCGTGCTTCCATAACTTTGGAAGGGCTAGTCCCCCTATCCCCATTGGCTTCTCCACCCTGAGTGCTTATTTAACCTATGGGATGGGAAGCGAAAGCTTATTAATTCGCTTTACTTATACTTTTTACGTCATGATAAAGGTGTTTGAGTAAAAGCCTATGTCAAATAAATTAATTTAAGGATTTATTGGTATATATTTATTTAGCTAGTCTGAAACAACTAATTATAGTTACTCAGCTAAATTGGAAATCGAGTTAGCCACTAGCAATTTTCCTTTCAATTAATTAACCCGCAAAAAATGAGCGATCTATATGTTCGAGAAGTTGAATAACAGGCAAGTGTAATGATCAAACTTATATTGCAGATTGAAAAATGCGGAAATTTTCGACTGATTTTGCTCCGTTTCTTACCCTTTAATTTGGTCATGCTACAAAAAATAAATTTAAATTAAAATTTTTTTGAAAAATGATTTTTAGGCTTTTTGGATCTCCAGTTGAAAATAATTTTCTGAATTTGTATATGATTTATATATACGTACGTATGTATGTATATAAATTTACGGAAATCTAAGCTTTGTTGAAAATTAGTGAAGCGTCATATAGCGCATCGTTTTTTGGAGCTGATCGGTTTTGTTTTCAAGGTTCGCTGGGAAATTCGAGAAACTGGTGAGCAGCTGTAAGTGCTACACATGCACTAATTACACGAGAGCTTATCTCTTCCATTTAAATCAAACGTCGGAGTTGCTTGAATATGTATTGCTCATGATGTAAGTCAAAATGACATATTTTTATTTTTCGTTAATAAATCCATTTGCTTGTCTGTTTGTGTTTGTTTATATTATATGCTTGTTTACTTTAACCTGTTTAGACATAATCTCTATCAATATACACATTATTTCGAATTCCTTCGTCGTCATATAAAATCAATGGGTCGCTCTTAATTGGAAACAATGCTGATTATTCCGATGATATCCGTTTGCTTGAGTCTAATCGTGTGTGGTTTTAATGCCTTAAAACCTAAATGACCATCTTGTGAATAAATTTTACCATTTAGTCTCTTGCATCTTCTGAATCGCGTTTACCGTCATACATGCGTACATATGTAAATGACTAAAAAGTTTGAATTCTAAGCGACTTTAAATTTAGCTACATAGTATTCTATCCAACTAACAGAAATTGCAGCTGACCTTTCAGTTTTCGGGTTAAATATGTGAAATACGTTTAGCCTTTTATATAGAAAGGAAAACACCAATAAAAAAGTCGAAATTTTCATTTTATATGCCGACGCATTAGATAAAACGGCTTTAAATTCAATTGTTCGAAAGTATATGTATTTGGGAATTAGTGCATCAGAAAATTCCGCATATTCACATATTTTGTACATATAGGAGCGCATTAATTCTCAGTTCAAAACTGATACCGAGTCATAATTGCCGTTGAATACGACATGCCTCTTTTGCTTCATTTTCTCATAGTTTAAAAAACGTGCTAATATTTCTGCTAAAATCTTATGTAGTTTTTATTTTCCAATTTTTGTTCCCATCGCCGCACTGTTATGTCAAAATTTAAGTCGAATTGGTTAGCCAAATTACTCGCATTCTGGCTTTCTTTTCTTTTGTCGTTTATGAATTTTGTCGGTAAAAATTTAAATACTGCTTCGTTTAGAAATCGTGCCACAAAAAATATTGAGATCGCAATAAACATGAATCATTCAACTGCGTTAATGCAGTTTGTATAGGTGATTTTGAGTTAGCTGAGTGTACGTATTGCGAAATTCTGTCGATTTGAATAGAATTTGATTTCGGACTAGATAGTTGGTTATTTCTTGCGATTTGTGAATTAAGTGATCTAGATTGTTGAGTTTAATGCAATTCTGGTTCGCTGAAAAAGTTATATTCTTGTCAGTTGTCCAATTTGACATCGTAGGCGTCGTTTCTAGTTTGTTTAGTGTCTAAACATCGCCCAAAATAACATGAAAAGTTAGTATTAGTCGGTTTCTGTCCTTATGAAAAATTGTAAATCCTTGAATAGCCTGATGTTTTACGCTGGTTCGCCTGTTTGTCAGGAAAATTCGCGAAAGAAAATCATCCTGTTATTCTTGTTGTGCGGTCGTAGCAGTTGGTGTTTGTATTAAGAAATCTTTATTCCTGCTTTTGGTGCTTTAAAATTTAAATTTTTATTTTATAGAAAAATCGACTGAAAATCGGTCACGTCCATACGTGGGCAGCAAGAAAATTCTGGGTGATCTAGTTAATGAGATCGCCAAAAATCTTATTAAAACAGAATTTTGGGGTCTAAAGTAATCTGCAGGGGAGTTTTTCAGGGTCTACGATGTTTTGGCGCCGCCACTTCGGCGCAGCTGGTTTGGCGCCAGGCCGGTTTGGCGCCGACCGTTTTGGCGCCGTCGTTTTGGCGCCGCCAGTTTGGCGCCACACTCTTTGTAATATTATTAATTATTTGCATTTCATTTATGATTGAAGTATTATACAGATTCTAAAAGCCAATTCAATTCTCTACGTGATGGTATAAATTACCTTCAGAATATCGTTGAATTTAGTGAGATAATTAAATGCATCTAAAAATACACTGGATTTTCTACAGTTTTTCAGTCGTACGCAAATGAATACTTATCGAATCGAAAAGAACAATATGCTATTTTGTAGCTTGTTAATTCATCCTGACATAGATTTTTTCTAAACTAAATAAATAGTATTTATCCTCATGTGGAATAAATTGTAGTTGTCGACCATGCCGTAACATTTTACTCGGTCGTAAAAGTGGCATAATTTCGGAATAGAGGACCCGTGCTTTCTACTTGCAGAATGTAATAGGTGCAAAATGAATTTTCGATCTTTTGAAGAAAGGGATTGAAAGAATCATGTTCTTCATAAAATTTTCTAAATGAGCGATTAAGCAGTTATGCTCCAGAAAGAATATATACTTTGTAAATGCTGTGAGGAGCACTCACGTAGAGAATTGAATTGGCTTTTAGAATCTGTATTATACTTCAATCATAAATGAAATGCAAATAATTAATAATATTACAAAGAGTGTGGCGCCAAGACGTCCTATTTCGGCGCCAAAAGGGGTTAGCGCCAAACTTGCGGCGCCAAAACGGGTCGGCGCCAAGCCGGCCCGGCGCCAAAACGTCGTAGACCCACTTGAAATGGGACGATTTGGCGCCGCAATTTAGAATAGAGGACCCGTGCTTTCTACTTACAGAATGTAATAGGTGCAAAATGAATTTTCGATCTTTTGAAGAAAGGGATTGAAAGAATCGTGTTCTTCATAAAATTGTCCTAATGGGCGAGCAAGCAGTTATGCTCCAGAAAGAATACATACGTTGTAAATCCTGTGAGAAGCACGGGTCCTCTATTCAGAAATTATGCCCGTACAAATTGCAATTTTCCTGTTTAAAATCTGCTTTCTTCCATGGTGAAGATATTCATAAAAAATATTGCACAAAATTTTGATCCTTCCTCTACAGCGGTGCTAAACTGTTTTGGCCACAAACCAGCGGTGCCAAAATGGGTTGGCGCCAAACTGGCAGAGCGCCAAAACGACGTCGCCAACTAAACTGGCGGCGCCAAATCGTCCCATTTCGGGTTTTTCAAGTGCTGGTGAGTGTAAAATCCTCCCACGCCAACGTTTGGTCACGCCTGTCATTGCGGTAATCAGCGATAACAAGCAGTAAGTTGTGAACGAGCGTTGAGTCATTGACACAGATGGACGTGGGAGGGGTGGGGTTTGTACTCCTCTCCAGAAGTTGAAAAAACCCCCGCAGATTACTGTAGACCCACAGAATTCTATTTTTAGTAAGATTCATGGTGATTTGATCCATACCACCCAGAATTTTTGTGCTGCTCATATATGGTCATTGACCTGGCTAGCTGATATAGTATGAACAAAAACTATTATATTTAAAGGACTAGTAATCATTAATGGATCCGTCGTTGCATGTTTATCGCAAGGATCAGCAAGGAGCTGGTGACGATTTATCCAAAAAGTATGGTTCAGCAGCACGTAGTAGTAAAAAGCGTCAAACGAAGCTTATTGCTCCTGTATTACAAGAAAGTGGAATCGAAAAACAAGTGAGACTTAAATAAATGAAATCATTCTTTTACTATTCTAATAGTTCAATAGTGTATGTTCGTTCGTAGGAATAGATTGAAAAGAATGGACTATTTATGTATGTTTTGTGTATTGCGAGAATTATATTTATACAGAACCGTATCTAGAGGCGGAATGGGCCGCCCTTCCAAAATCAAAAAAATGGTTTCTCACAGAGAAAAGAAAAAATTTAAATCTCGATGTGCATTTAAAACACCATCATACAAGTTTTGTATCGTATTTTTTTAGCTATGCGCCTACATAGTAAACCCAGAATTTTGCTTTTTTTTATTTGGTGATGTGACTCATTTAATCGTTAGGTATTGTATCTGACGCTTTACCGCATTAGTAATTCTTGCTTTCTTTGCTACTGTTCAGACCTCCGAGCACAGAAAAGTAGTGGCTCAAAAGTTCGTACCGTTATATAGCCAGGAAGGTCAACAGAAATTAGTTGTCAAGCTGCCTGGGTCGCATTCCTGTGACTGTCAAGCGTCCAAGCATAAATTAATCAATAATTGTACATCTTGTGGACGAATAGTTTGTGATCAGGAGGGTTCTGGTCCGTGCTATTTTTGTGGCAGTCTGGTAGATCGTTATGTTTTCATATCGTGATTTTTCACTTATTGCAGATCGTATTTAAGTTTTGCCCTCGGTTTTTAAGCAACCGGAAAGCTTGATTTGTTGATGATTTGGCCTTATAAATTGTTGTAAAATTGTTTTATGGCAGAGCTTACTTCTTAACCTAAGATTGGCTTGAGGGATATTACATCTTTAGTGATTCGTTTAATGCTTAAAACGTGGATAAAGCAGATGTTTTCAAAATTTTCAAAGTCTTTGCTCTCAGGTTTCTTGCCGTTTTTGATCAACAATAGAAGGCTTTTTCCTTCCCCCAAAAATCGCCCACTTTTAACCCTCCAGTTCCGTAAAAATGTATGGTGGTGAATAGGGATCGACCGGAGGTCCATTTTTTTCCTCCGGGCCGGAGCCGGAGCTCCGGCCATCGTCACGTCCGGCTCCGGCCGGAGCCGGAGCCGGAGGCCGAAGGCCGGAGGTGAACTAAGAATTTTCAGTGAACTAGAATTTTCACAAGCCGTAAACATAATTCATATGATGTACTGCACAGTATATAGGTTTGTATAAATACATTGCTCATGGATAAGTAAAAGATCTGTAGAAGTGAATGTTTATTATCTAGCCATGCATTTGTATACCCAAATAAACATAGCATAAAGAGCTTAGCAATGTGTCTGTATGTACTTATATCTACAATCTGTAATAGCTCAAAAAGTAAGTGAGCAGACTACGTCGCACCAAGTTTGTTATTCTGTCACTCGTAAGAGATTTATATCCATTTGTGCCCTGAATTAACGCGGACTCGGCTCGCTTTACAATCTGAAATATTCTCGTTCATTATTAAGCAAAATATATGATATAATACTTTACCAATGGCGCATTCACAATGCCACATTAGTGTTCACATTCACAGCTTCACTTATTAAACCTGTGTTTAACATACATTCCCATAGGGGGTGAGGGGGGTATTACCCTGAGGGGAGCGAGGGGTATTGCCCCCATCTCAGGGTCCGAGACTTGAATCACTGTCGGACGATTTCGAGCTATCAAACATTTTCTGCACGATTTTTAGGTATAAAAGCTGCGAAGATACTAAAATTTTTTCGGCGCTTCGCGCCGACTAATACATTTCTGTTTTGTTTACCCATAAAATACCTAGAATGAACTTAAAATGATCTGAAAAGTCGAAATTTTTTATGAATTCTCATATTTTTTACTTACAAGAGTGGCGAAACTAGTCGGAATGGTACAAAAAGTAGTTAAAAATACATTTTTTCACATTAAAACATGCTATATAGGACGTTTAAGCCATTTTTCATATTTGACTTGCAAAAAAGGGTAGACTCTAAATTTAGTGGTCCTAAATTTTGGGATTTTACCCCCCTGAACTTTCGACCTTGGGAAACTATGTTGTACAAATTCACAAAATAGGCAATCTGAGTGCTAAGCTTCAAAAGAAAAGAAGAGCGTTAAAGCATTGAATGATTCGGTTCAAAAAACCTCCGGCCTCCGGCCCCTTTTTGTATCTCCGGCCACCGGAGGCCGGAGGACCAAAAATGGCCGGAGGAGCCGGAGGCCGGAGCCGGAGCTCCGGTCGATCCCTAGTGGTGAATTGTCACCACGAAAGTGTTGTTCCTTCAAGCTACATTTCTTGATTAGGCAGTCGTTTTTTTTGCGTTTATCTGTGCTCATTAAGTCTTGTTTTAACGGAATGAAATAGTCGGAATCGCAGGCACGTAGCTGGTCGTCCTATTTTGGGGGGACCAACACCAAATTTGGGGGACTAAGCCCAATTTCGGGGGGACTAAGCCAAAAAAGGCCAAAAATAGCACAACATAAAATTTAAAAAGTCCTATTTTTCCGATTTTTCTGAATTTGGAGGAGTCCGGATCCTCCCATTCCCCCCAGAGCTACGCGCCTGCGGGATCGAAATGTATTTGACATAATTTTCATTGTGTTTTTAATATTTTATAAATATTAAGTATCAACTGCTGGTATAAGTGCGATATACAGTGCCGCTCAAAAGTTTGAGGCCACCCTGACTGATTACTCCAAAATTCATCGGGCTTTAAAATTGCTTTTATCTGAGAAATTAAACGGCCTAAATTTCACTTTTAAAAAGTTTCTAGATCAATTTTATCCGCTGATTTCGAATAGTTTAGTCGTTTTTAATATTTTTAACTGATAGCTGATTTATTACGGGTTGATTCCAGTCCATTTTGCTGGTCTTTTGATCAAAATCGCGTCTATGTTTAAGGATAGTAAACTATTCCAAAGAGTGTTGGCCGGATGTTTCAATATAAGTTAATGTGTCATACAAAATAAACTTAAGAAACACAAATAGTTCGATTCCCTTGCAGATCTTCCTTGACCCGAAGCGGTCCTCTAAATTGGAAACTAAAGAACTATGTAGCCTAAAGCGAACTTCTTTAAAAATTGGCCTCTGACCGATCCTGACATGCAGGGTGAATTGTCTATCGATTGTGGACCATTGGTTTTGAGGCAGACAATTAATCGGCATCTTTGTCGTATAATTGGATCGTCATAATAAGTCTTTTTGCGATCGAGTTAACGAAAAACGTATTGATTTTCGCTCGGAATTTCGTTAGTCGTTGGACTTTTCTCGATTGTTCAACGGCTTCTTTTTTCGGAGACTGAAAATTCGATTGTTTTACTCTGAAATTTAAGAGTTTTGTTCGCAGATGTTCAGACAAAAAAATAAAATGTCAAATGTATGGCCGGAAGCGTCAAACACAGAAAAGAATGCAGTGTTTTGGTGCAGAGTCCATTTAAAGCCCATGATGTTGTGATTTGGTTTTCCTTCCTTCCAACCCAAAATTTACAACCACTTTATATATTTGCTTAATTCGGGAGCACTTGGTTCCTTCTTTGGTGAATGCCTCAGAATAAAGATTCAAGACATTTTTTCAAGAAGGGTGCTGATGCAAAACACAAGGCAAAAAGTACTGGTACATAGCATACTTTGTAGGGAACGGATTGCCTTTATTATTGTGACCCCTACAGTCTTAGAAGGGCCTCAATTTGGCGAATTATGAAAGAGAGACTTCAGAACATGATTCCCAAGTGCATTTTACGAGCAAAAATGATTGAAAAATGAAGGATATCTAGGGTTCAATCTCAGAGGAAAAATGTGGCAAGTTGATGAATTGGATAACACTTTGTATACAAGCATTAATTCAAGCTAAAGGCTATCGGATCTCCTTTTAGTCGATTCTTTTTTGTTGACTGTTAGTTGATGATACTTGTTATTCATTGTTCTGTTCAATTGTGAGATTCTTTAACAATAATCAGTTAAGAATTTACGAATAAAACAGATACTGCGTTTAAATCTTGGGTGGCCATAAACTTTTGAGCGGCACCGGCACTGTTTGTAAGTTTTTATCTAAAATAACATGTTCTGGAACTGGATAATCTGAATTATTAGATTATTTTGGAAGTTAAACGCTCATTTCCTATTCTCGCATGATTTCGCGTTTTAAGGTGTGTTCTCCAGAAGAACAAGAAATTTTGAATGCTGGAGGCAGAAAATCGGATGAATTGCGGAAACGGTTGCTTTTCTCATACAAAAGTCGAAAACTAGCTGAAAATAGTGATAACGCAGACGATAGCATGCATTTGAGTTTGGATGCGATCAGCGATGATCTAAAACGAGCTATGATAGAAAAGAATCGCTTATTGGAATTTCAGGAAAATAGGTTAGTTCTCTTTGATTTAGTAATATTTGCCTTTTATTTTTTATATTTTGAAATTTTGACTTTCCGATATGTGGTTTCAATTTTTAATGTATGTAAATTGGTTATTTTTTAATGCCTTTTCTCTGAATTTCTATCAAAGATATATTTGTCCTCCATTATCACGCTATGCGCCATCAGTCATGCGTCTAAAACTTGGGAATTCTGTAAAAATCGATTAAGATATCGCCCTAATAATTAAAAAGTCCAAAAATCAGTTTTGATTCTTGGTCAATTTTTGACAAAAATGTTGTATAAAATTCCAAGAGTGGATTAAAATGACTTGATTGAGAAAGCTCATTTCCCCCTAAATTCTTACACAATTACGAGTCGTTACCTGTGTATCTGAGTTTGAGGCTTTAGAGCATGAATGCTGAAATAATGTGCAAAATGTGTGCAAAGTGCCTCAGATTCGTCACGCAAGGTGCATCTTAGAAAAGTATATTCAGAAATTATTATTGTTGCATCGAGTCCAAACCAGTGTCACAAATGCTAGAGGGCATACCTGGTCATACGTGTTCTCGGCCTTGTGGCTTTGGCCGTTCCAGATTGGCTGCAGGAACGTTGAAATGGGGGCCAATAAGCCAAAATTAGGTTGACTTACATAAGTCAAAAATTTAATTTACTTTAATTCAAGATAAGTTTTAAATTCTAATTTATATATCTTACTAACGTAGACTATTTTTTCGGTTGTAGTTGAAATCTACATATAACTTAAGTTTGCGACATAAGTTATAGTCCACGTATGCAGAACCAGTATTAGACATAAATCAAAGCTCCGTTGTTCTAAAATATGGCCGCGTGTTTATTATTGCTGGCATATGAATTTTCACGATTATACCTCGGGGGTTTTGTTTCCAACATTACTACCTATTCTATAATTTATTAATTATTTAATAATAATAATACTATTATTATTATTATTGCTATTTTATTGCCCAGCGTGTAAATTTTTAAAGAACAATCGACTTTTTTGTGGCATAATTTATTGCCAGACTCTTGCTTCCATACATGCACACGGTCAAAAGCTCTGGGTGAGGGTCAACTGAGTTTCCAGGGGTGGGTAAATGATTAATTTTTTACCTATCTAATGTCAAATTTTCGTACTTAATTCGTCGTATTTTACTTTTCATAAATTTTTATGATTAAATTTGCATGAAAACAATAACAATATGGACAATGGAATGAATAACATCAAATATATACAAAATAATGACGGGGATAACCCCAGTGTGCATGTGTGCTTGCTTCCGCGTAAATTTCTAAAAACTAAATTCGTTAGCTTGTTTCTGTAGCGCTCAGCGCACCAAAGTTTACGACGATGAAGCCGACTATTACAATATAGAAAATAGTCAGTGGCTCACAAATGAACAGCGGGAACTGATGAAGAAACGTAATCAAGAAGCATTGGATCGCAAAAGAATGGCTGCTTCCAAATTGAATCAAAAGATTTCAATTGATCTAGTAAATCGACAGGTCGTGGAGGTTAGTTGCTCCGTCTGTTGATGATGTACATAGTCTGGTCTGATTTTGCGTCTTATCCTCTTCTGTGAATGAATAAAATTCCTAAAAAAATGGATATACGAAAATAGAGCAAACCATACTACACTATCCTGGCTACTTTTTACTTACTACTACCTGACTTTTGCATGAGTTCATCCTACTGCGTATGAATTTATTTTGATGCAGGCTCTCGAATTTTCCTAAACACTTGTTATTCTTCTCGGCGCTGTCCTTATCAGTGAATTTCATAGCGTCATATCGTTATGTCTGCCTTACCACCTAAGATAGTATACAGCTGAATTATTACTAGGTATGTACCTGCATAAAGGGGCGTGCGCATAATTTTTCAAAGGAGGCGGGGCGGTCCAAAATTGTTGATCCTATATTTGGAGATGTGTTCGCCGAGGCATGAAATGAAGTGCATTTTCTCACATTTCCGAACATGCTCGATCCATTAAGCTCATAAAATTCAAATTTTTCGAAAAATTTTATTCTCTCTCAATATGCTATTAAAAATGACGTTTTTTGGCCGCGCTTGAGACAAAATTATAGAAAATAGTGATCCTATGGCGGAAAATTGAGATTTTTGATGAAAAGATGCCGATTTCCATCATTTTCCGTGCATTATCTTACCTTTTCAAAATTGTTTTTGTGCTAAGGGGGCGGTCGCCCCCCTGCGTACGCCCATGCCTGCATATATTACTTTATGAATCTACCATGTGCTCGCATGTTGATGGGCAAGGGAAGGGCTGTCAGCATAAATTTACAGCTTGGCCGGTCTGCAAGCCAAGAAGAGAGCTTTTTCGGGTCGGAATAGACTTAAAAACTGCTGCGCTAAAATAGCGTAAAAACTACGTTAGTTCACAGTTTATGATCATTTTCAGCATTTTTGACCTTCATCTTGACTTATTTCCCCCAGCAAATTTGGGCCAACCGGAATATCCTACTTGATCCTAATCCGTGTACTTCCGGCTATAGAAAGTGCGAGAAGAGATGCCGTTTCTTTCACTTATTCATTTCATTAACCCTTGATTGTAAAGTTAATCTTGTTCGTTAGGAGGATTAACATTCACGTTTTACGAATTCTAGATGAGCGTTCGTTGACTTTTTATCCGTGCGTATGATTAGCTTGTGCTGGGTTACAAGGGCTTAGGGGCATAGGTGGGCGGCACCAAAATTCTGGGGGAGGGGGTACAAGATTTTTCAAAGGTCAAAAAATGGCCTTAAAAATGGCGGTATGGCGAAAAACACAATTTTTAAAGTTTCTCATCGAGCTTGGCATCAAAAAATTGCGGGAAAACAAAAGAAATTTTTAAAAATTGAATCCTGGGGGTGCATACCTATAAACACCCTCCCACGCCCAGCTGTGCTTGGTGGTTGGGGAGGTTTTCACTCCTTCCCTCAGAATCCGCGATTTTTCAAAGGTTTCCGAAAAATTCACAGAAGAGGTGTTTCTAAGCGTTTTTAGCCAGCTGTTTACTCAAAAGTGTCGCATTCACCGAAACACCATTTTTCGACCCATGTCCACGACTTTTAAGCCCAAAAAGCACTTTATCTCGAGGTTCGAGTTTAAAAATCGAGATTAGCTGAGCGTGACATTCAGATTTATATTGCAGCCGGTTTAATCTGATGAAGAGCTCGCGTTCAGCTAAAACTCAGCATTAAGAATTTTACACCGAGCTCGCGATTATCCTTTCTGCAGGGTGGCCCATTAAAAAGGATACATTCTGATTCAACAGGTCATAAATTCGGCTGATGTGAAGATGAGACTTTAGAACCGGCTGCTTTAGATAGATAAAAGTGTCTTTTTTCAAATCGTGTGAAAAATTTTGTCCAAATGTCAACGATTCGGGCGCTACGGCGATTTGTTGACACACTACTTTAATATTGTTTAAACGCCAATAGCGTCATTGGTTCTGTCATCAATTTGCATCCTCTTTTGACAATATCCTAAAATTTTCACTCGCTAGGACGCGTATCTACTCTGGGGATGTGACAGGATATATCGTCACAAATGTAAAAAAATGATACCTACAGTAGTATAGAGACCCCCCTCCGCGCGTATTCCGCAGGTTATGTCATAACGTGTGAAAAAGTATGCCTATCTTTTCTACACGCTGGTACCACTTTTCTGCAGCCTAAACAAGGGTCAGGAAGGCATGTTTATATAAGTTCTACAAAGAGGGGCAATGTATAGCATGTTTGAGCGCATCTAAGCTTATACTGGGATGTCATACTTTCTTGAATAGGCGGAAATACAGGCGGGTCTAAACTTGTACTGGGATGTCATGAGAATGGTTGAGCACTTATACCTGTTACCCTGGGTAGCAGCGTTATAACATAGCCCGTGCTTGAGCATAGGCAATGTTGTAGGAAAGGCAATGGTTAAGGATAGGCTAACGCTATAGCATTTACATTGGTTAAGGATAGGCGAGGGGGTGGAGGCTTGCGCCCTGAGGTAATTGTCGGGGCGCAATGGTTAACGATAGGCAATGCTATAAAATATACAATGATTAAGGATAGGCTAGTTGAAGCATAGGAATAGATAGTTGAGAAGTAGGGATCGACCGGAGCTCCGGCCTCCGGCTCCTCCGGCCATTTTTTGGTCCTCCGGCCTCCGGCGGCCGGAGGTACAAAAAAGGGGCCGGAGGCCGGAGGTTTTTTGAACCGAATCATCCAATGCTTTAACGCTCTTCTTTTCTTTTGAAGCTTAGCACTCAGATTGCCTATTTTGTGAATTTGTTTAAACACAGGTTTAATAAGTGAAGCTGTGAATGTGAACACTAATGTGGCATTGTGAATGCACCATTGGTGAAATATTATGTATATCATATATTTTGCTCAATAATGAACGAGAATATTTCAGATTGCAAAGCGAGCCGAGTCCGCGTTAATTCAGCGCACAAATGGATATAAATCTCTTTCGAGTGACAGAATAACAAACTTGGTGTGACGCAATGTTTTTTTTGTACAAGGTCCGTTTGTACATGTACAAAGATGGTCCCCAAAAGTCTGTACATTTTGTACATGCAAATTTTTGTGAACTATAATATAGTACAGTAGCGATTTTAGTGTGGTAAAACAGGGTTTTCGACCTTTGGTAGTGTATATTAGCTAATTTCTGGGTTTCTGACGCCAAAAATTACTAAAAATTATCTGAAAACGGCGCGAAGCGCCGAAAAATGTGGACATTTTTCCATTCTAAATGCAAATTCTGCCATTTTAAAGATATATAGGACGAATAATTTATCAGTTCGGCGCGAAGCGCCGAAAATTCTGGGAATATTACACCTTTTTACAGTTTTTGTCTTCCTAAAAATCTTCGTACATTTTGTACACACAAAATTTTTGGGTACTATAATATGGTGCAACAGCGTTTTTAGTGTGGTAAAAACAGAGTTCTTCGACTTTTCGTAGTGTGTTTTAGCTGATTTCTGGGTCTCTAAGAGCAAAAATCACTAAGAATCGTCTTAAAACGGCGCGAAGCGCCGAAAAATTTGACTTTTTTACTTTCGAAATGCAATTTCTGCCTTTATAAAGATATATAGAACACACAATTACTCATTTCGGCGCCAAGCGCCGAAATTTTTTCGAATTTTAGACCTTTTTAGCAATTTTTGTCTTCCAAAAAATCTTTGTACATGTACAAAGACGGTCCCGAAAAGTCTTTGTACATCGGGAAAAATCTTTGCCGAGTACAAAAAAAACACTGGTGCGACGTAGTCTGCTCACTTACTTTTGAGCTATTACAGATTGTAGATATAAGTACATACAGACACATTGCTAAGCTCTTTATGCTATGTTTATTTGGGTACTTTTCGAGTTAAGTGCATCCAGACAATAAAGGCAAGCGAGAAAGCGGTGAGATTGGAGCTAAAAATAGAAATGTGCTAATACTAATTAAATGATTTTTTCGATATTTACGGCTTGTGAAAATTCTACTTACTAAAAATTCTAAGTTCACCTCCGGCCTCCGGCCTCAGGCTGCCAGGCTCCGGCTCCGGCCGGAGCCGGAGGTGATGATGGCCGGAGCTCCGGCTCCGGCCCGGAGGAAAAAATGGACCTCCGGTCGATCCCTATTGAGAAGTGAAAGGGGTAAATTAAGCCTAAGTGTAAAGTTAAAGTGAGACTAAACCTAAACAAGGTGTAAACTATGCCTAGAATATATGTGGAACGTTGTATAACATCCCAGTATATGTGCATTATAAACCGGTCTACGGTATAGACTGCTGTTATACCTGTGGACATCCTAGTGCAAGTCTTGGCATGTCCACAGTGCCGCCTGTTGCGTGAGTAAAGTAGTTTTTAAAGCGCATTTATTGTCCTACTTCAAGCATAGACACGCCCATACTAACGCGTCTGTGCCCCAGGAGGAATGGAGAGTACTACCTTCTACCCCTAACACGCCTGAACCTATTGCGTGTTCCCCGAATACACCAAGCGTGTATCCCCTACAATGTGTAAGCAAGGGTCCGCTCTTGCTACCTCTGCCAGTGAAAATCACAAACTACTGGTCTGATAGCCTCTTCTACAACATTGCCAATGCTTAAGCACGGGCTATGTTATAACGTTGCTACCCAGGATAACAAGTATAACTACTCAAACATCCTCATGACATCCCAGTACATGTTTAGATCCGCCTGTATTGCCGCCTATTCAAGAAATTATAAGATACCAGTACAACCTTAGATGCGCCCAAACTTGCTTGACATTGCCGCCCATTGCAGAACGTATATAAATATGCCTTCCTGAACCTTGTTTAGGCTACATAAAAATGGTACCTGCGTGCAGAATAGATGGGCCTAGTTTTTCACACGTTATGACAGCAGTACCTGCGAAATACGCGTGGGGGTCTTTATGCTACTCCTACATACGCAGTTATGTGATACAATGCAGAAACTCTAGGGTTTAAAAAATGTCAAAGTGAAGTGTAAACAAATTGCTGTAGTGCACAAACCGCTGGCAGCTGTCCAAAACTTTTAATGCGCTTCAAACAAAGACATGTTTATCGATCTAATGCAGCTAGTTCTAAAGTTTTATGTGTACATCAGCTGAAATTAGGACCTATTAAATCAGAATGTAGCCTTTTTATGGGCCACCCCGTACACTGCAACCTGGCCGTTATATTCATAGTGACAACATTTACTTTTCTTTGCTAAATACTTTCTTTCGTTAATCATGAAGAGTCAATTTGTAATAAAAGAATAAATTGAAATTAAAAACGCATTAATCAAATAAACGTATTTTAAACGATTCTTTTATGCTATGAAAATTGGTTTATTATAAAAACAGTATTATAGATACATGTTCTTCTAAAAAGTTTAAAACATTCATTGAATTAGGGGTACATAATATGTAACATACTATCTCTGCACAACCGGTTGAGATTTTTTGCCGTGAACCTAAAATTTCTTTGCCTTATCTGGGTGTTTCCTAAAAAGGCTCGACCGGAAGTCTTCAAATTTTTTTAAGATTTGAGTGTGAGGTATTATTCAGCCTTCTCACTCCTCTTTGTGTCCGTGAATTGATTCAACCGTTAGTTGATTGTTGAATTGCACAGACAGCACTCATGTGCATGCCTTGTACTTTTGCTTCTCCCCTTAAGGCAATAGTATATTTCAGATCATATAGTTTGTGTTTTGAACAGCCGTAGCATTCATTGGACAACTCAAAAATTTTCACCAAAATGTCATCATAACCTTTTGAAAAGAGTATGGTCAGTTCATTATTTAATAAAAAGCGCTTTCAGTGCAGACAATATATTGTTAACTATCAAGTAGGGATCGACCGGGTAACTTTTCTGGCCCGAGCCGAGTGCCCGGAAACACATGGTGTATTATACCATAGCATTTAGAATATATGTATATAGTATATTGTATACTCATTATACTTTAGTATACATGTATACGCAATGTACAAAAGTAAAGTGTTTGACATTCGGTGTGCATGTTGCTTAGCAAAAAAGTTTCGTGTTATTCAATACACCTCATGTTCAGTTGCATTGCTAAATTACGTTTTAGTTTCTGTCCACAATTCTGAGGCACATCTTCTGACTCTGGAAGATTTACTATGAAGGGTATCTCTTCCGCCATTCTTAGTTATTTAATATATCAGCTCAAAATTTTGAAAAGATAAAGTTCCAAACGAATTCCTATTTGCATTGGCCATTAAGTACTACTTCAAGAGAAAAGGACCACGTTGGAAACGAGACATTTTCATTTTGGTATGGCTTTAGTTGTGATAGTGAAATTTTGCTGTTCATGAAAGATTTCTGGACAGTTTGTTTGAAAATAGATCTCTTCATCTCATTTTAGTCGAAATCTTCACGCTGAATAGGCAAAATCGTCGCTTAGCAATTATCAAAAATCGTGAAACTGACTTTTTCAGCTCATATGTGTTGACATGATCGTATTTTTTTTATTTCCAAAACCAGACCGACTTCCTCTGATTTTCTCGCTGCGACATTTGCGTTGACAAATCAAATGTCAACACACTGACTTGAGATACTGATTGAATGAAACTTAAATCTCAGAAAAAGTACTACCTTCACAAAAAAATTCTTCCATACATCTTTGGACAAACAGTTTAGGTAAGTGCTTCAGTCATAAGTAATCTAAGAAAGTCCTGCTTCATCTAATGAACAATGATCATATGATAATTCAAAGCATGCAAATGACTTATCTGGCCTAGCTATAGACAAGAATGCTGTTGTTATCACACTGTAAAACAGCTGCCCAAATGCAATAAATTTTCCCCGGCCCCTGGCCATTTTTTAGTTTTGCCTCGGCTGGGGCCGGGAAGCTAAAAATATCCGGGGGTAGCCAAGACTGAGGCCGGGGCCCCGATCAATCGGTAATGAGTACTGCCAAGCACGAAATTAGTCCCGTATTTTTCCTCACAGCTTCTTTTGCTCACCACTTCTTTTACTATAAACAGGAAGATTATTTGATACCGTCAAGTTCTGATGATAATCTTGTCAACGAAGAAAGCTTAAATTCAATGTCTATGAGACTGGATTTCCCTAGGAGTAGAAGCAGTCCAGCAAAACAGCTTCCAAGGCCTATTTATATTCCACGCGCTGAGGGCAAGGTAGCTACTTATTAATGGCGTACTTATTTTCACATTACTCTTATTATAAATATGAATAACATCATCATAAATCTTTAATGATTAAGTATTCAACTATTTAATTACTTTGAGTATTATTATTATTATTATTATTACTATTATTATTATTATTATTATTATTATTATTATTATTAATATTATTATTATCATTATTATTGTTTTTAATTTTTATTATTGTAATTATTATAATAACGTTTTTTATTTCGTTTATATTTATCCTCAGTTTATTTAAATCGTCGGTTTTGTTATTGATGCTGTTGTTGTCTATTACAAAAGTTTGTATTTCCCACCTGTTGCTAACATTTTGAAACGTTTAAATTTCGATAGAATATGATTGCTCTAGGCGGATTTGCACGACAATTGGCGCGCAGATGAGGCGGGTATATTTAACAAGCCCAGTAGGATACAAGATTTAGGATACAGAGAGATGCAGGACCTCGGCTGCTGCCTGTCTATGCACCAACCGTATGCTAGTCTGCTAGTGCGCGGAATAAAAAAGTATGTAGTTTTTCGAATGGGCGAGCTTTTTAAGTGGTGGTCATTAGGGATGGGACTGGCACCGGTACCGGCACTTATTACAAAAAAATCTTTCCAATTTAGTGTTTTACTATAATGTTGAATTATGTTCAGATGCAGACATTAATACTCGATTCGTCAATAATAATTATATTTTTGCAGTGGTTGCACTAAGATTTTGACTCGTTCTGCACGCAAGTCGTAAAATTTTGCGAAACTGAAGCAAAAGTTTGATTGTTTGACATGGTAGAATGTTATCCTTAATTCTTTGAAAACAAAATTCCGATTATTTGAACTATAAAGTAGGCATTATTAGCAATTGGAGTCGACAGAATACCGACATGCATGGTTACAAACGGACATATTTCTCGGGGAAGTACTTCAGGGTGCTTTATTCCTTGAGAATAGTTACTAGCTCAACCCTAGGAAAATGCGGCTGATTCCTGCAGAACTTTTGATTTTAAAAAGCTGTAGAAAATATGATGTTATACGCTTTTCACTGATCTCTTGGCTCAAGTGCATTAATATTTTCACTCCTTCGCTCTAAATAGTCATTTTGGACCATTATCGTTGAATTTCATTTAATGTTTTCGAAAATTAATTTATTTTATATGCGAAAGTTTAGTAAGAAATGTAAAAATGGTGTTTTTAGAGCATAGTTAAGTACATAAATTTTATATGCCCAACAAAAGGTAGTATTCAAAAAATTTTTAGTCTAACCCGCCCTCGGAATTTTCATGCTTTACATCATAAATATGCGGTGAAAAAATACTAAAAGTAAGCTTACTATGGTAAAAGCTGATGGATCTTACGTGAACATGAATGAAAATGTGTATAAATGCGCATTACGAAACAGTTGCATTATTGTTATTTAACCCCCTAAACATAAAGCACTATATTGGCACCGGCACCGACAAAAAACGGCACCGGTGCACCTCTAGTGGTCATCCAAGGCAGAGCCAAAATTTGGGGTCTGGATAACGTTAAAATGTTTTTAATAGTAAAAATGGGTTAAAAATTTATGGAATGGTTGAAGAAAAATATTTTTTGATGTTTCCAATAGATGTCTAGCCATTTGCATCGAAAAATGACGAAAAACGCAAAAAATTCAGAAACATTGTTTGGTCCGAAACCCCCTCACGATAATGTGGTGGGGATCGATAAATTTGATGATTTTATTGGAAAAAGAAAATTGAAATTCGACTAATGCGAGCTATCATTCCAGCTTTTTAAGTCCCTAAATGCAATCGATATATTTGCTTCTACGTTTTACTCTCCTTTCGTTTGTTTGTTAATCTGTCTCGTTTTTAAATCATTTTAATTTTTTTAAATTAAAGTCCATGAAATTTATTGCGTGGCAGTATTTATTTTCATGAAGCACTCAATGGTAAATAATAAATTAAAAATTATAGAAAAATAACAGGATAAAATTAGAGAATTGACTAATGAAATAGATAAAACAATACAATAATCAAAAGGTACCAAACTGAAGAATTGGCTAATGAAATAGATGGAAAGTGGTAAAACAGTAGGATAATCAAAAAAGTACCTACGATCAATAAATGCGTAAAATAGATTAAATATAAATAAAATAAGTTGAACAAACGACTTAAGTAGTAGAGTATTTGAGGTCCATAAAATAGAATTGAGTGAAATCAAATTGGAAATAAAACTAAATAAAATAGTACATAGCTAAGCTATTTACTGTATCGAACTGATTAAGCGTTGCTTTTCTGCATTCTTTAAATTGTCAGCGATGTATTAAGAGTTGAGGGGCGCAGCTGGTATGTTAATCATCGCGGCGTACTTTGGATTGCTTCGACTTCCAGACCAGCGCAGAAAACTGATATCCAACATGTGGAAGCGTTTTATAGGCATTTGTATGGAGGTGAGGCTTTGATAGAATGTTTGACCGACCGGATTCAGAGAGAAACTCAATTTCATTTTTTGTGGATTATATTTCCGGGATATGTTTGCCGTGGCACCGAATAAAGTGCATTTTCTGACGTTTCCGAACATGCTCTATCCTTCAAGCTCATAAAATTCAAATTTTTCCAAAAAATTATTTTCTCTCAATAAGCCATGAAAAATGACTTTTTCTGGCCGCGCTTGGGGCTAAATTGAGGAATATAATGATTATATGAAAAATTTTTGAGAGTTTTCGGTAAAAAGGTGCCAAGTTTCATGCATTTTCTTACCTCTACGAAATTATTTTCGGGCTAAGGGGGAGGGGCGTCCGCCCCCTGCGTACGCCCATGCAGATGTGCATAGGTATTCTAGATCATGTATCGAAATGGCCTTAGACGTGTTATCACCATAGATCATAGGACTTCGGGTCTTGTTGAACCCCTCTAGAATACGAAGAAGCCTCCACAATTAAATTTTTCGCGACTTTTTGATGCCAAAGGATAGAGCTCGAGGAAAGACATCTAAAATAGTGTTTCTGTTCCTAACGTCACTTTTTGGCACCTTTTTATGGGCATATATACGTAATGGAGGCAGTGTTTTTTTTTTGTACAAAGGTCCGTTTGTACATGTACAAAGATGGTCCCCAAAAGTCTTTGTACATTTTGTACATGCAAAATTTTGTGTACTATAATATAGTACAGTAGCGATTTTAGTGTGGTAAAACAGGGTTTTCGATCTTTGGTAGTGTATTCTAGCTAATTTCTGGGTTTCTGACGCCAAAAATTACTAAAAATTATCTGAAAACGGCGCGAAGCGCCGAAAAATATTGACATTTTTCCATTCTAAATGCAAATTCTGCCATTTTAAAGATATATAGGACAAATAATTTATTAGCTCGGCGCGAAGCGCAAAATTTTGGGAATTTTACACCTTTTTACAGTTTTGTCTTTCTAAAAATCTTTGTTTATTTTGTACAGACAAAATTTTTGGGTACTATAATATGGTACAGCAGCGATGTTAGTGTCGTAAAAACAGAGTTCTTTGGCTTTTCGTAGTGTTGTTTAGCTAATTTCTGGGTCTCTAAGGGCAAAAATCACTAAGAATCGTCTTAAAATGGCGCGAAGCGCAAAAAATTTGACATTTTTACTTTTGAAATGCAATTTCTGGCATTACAAAGATATATAGAACACACAATTACTCATTTCGGCGCGAAGCGCCGAAATTTTTTCAAATTTTAGACCTTTTTTCAAATTTTTGTCTCCCCAAAAATCTTTGTACATGTACAAAGACGGTCCCGAAAAGTCTTTGTACATCGGGAAAAATCTTTGCCGAATACAAAAAAAAAACCGTGAATGGAGGTAAAGAATCTGCTGCTAGGCACGCATATTGGAGTCTCTAAAAAGTGCAAAATGAGTACGTTTGCTTGCTCTATTCTTTCAGGCTGACCATTGCATGAATCAGTGGTTAGAGATCATTTTTCCCTTAGAAGATGGGGTTGTATGCATACGTGGGCAGCAAGAAAATTCTGGGCAAGATTTTTTGAAGGTCAAAAAATGGCCTTAAAAATGGTGGTATGGCGATAAAAACACAATTTTTCGACGTTTCTCATCAAGCACTATCCATTGGCATCAAAAAATTGCGGAAAAAACGAAAAAAATTTTCAAAAATTGAATTCTGAGGGGTGGTATTTTGATTTCTGGGGGTTATTCTGCTTTCTGGGGGGTGCATACTCCCCAAACCCCGCACGCCCAGGTGTGTTTGTATGTATTTGATTGTTTAAATGCACAATGTCGTTGCTTTGAATAAAATTTGGTTCAAATATACCGTTTTTTATTGTTGAGTTGTTTAAAATTTTGCACTGAAAAATCCGAGCTGCATCCATGAGGCTGCAAAAATTCAAAATTTAAACGCTGTTGCACTCAGCTTCTCGTTACTTAGTAATTACTTAATGAAGTGATAATTCACGAATATAAATCGTCAAATTGGCCCAAACTGAAATAATTGAGAGAGCCGTGTGCGATGAAAAAGTAGAAAATCAAACATTTTTACGGCACTTTTAAAGGAAATTTTCCAAAATTTTTCAGAGAGTACGACCTGCTTCAGCAACATTGTAGAAGGAAACCCATGTTTTATGGCGCTTTGCGTCAGATTAATTGTTTTTATAATATGTCCTTCTTGAGCAAGCATGGAAAACGTGCCAAAATTTTTGGTGCTCTGCGTCTAAAAATTGAGTTTGTGTATTATAGTTTTTAGCAATAAAATCTAGCGGGTACCGCATTAAGAGAAATCAATTGTGTACTTAAATAACTTTAAGATTAGATTTTTTGTATGATTTGAAAGGGGTGACAATAATTTTTTCGGAATTTATCGCCAGCAGTATATAGAGCACATTGAGACAAACGCTCAAACATACTCTTATTCTTCCCTATCTCCTAACAGTTATACGTTTTTTTTGTGTGCGTTAATGAGTTTTGCGTGCGAATGCTCTATCCTGGCCATTAGCGGCCGCGCAAATAGAGGTGCCGCTAAAAAATACTGGTTCAGTCCGTTCATGCATGCGTATTATACCGGTGCAGACCATAGGTGGGCAGGAGCAAAATTCTGGGGGTGCAAGATTTTTTAAGGGAAAAAAACGCCATTTTTCAACGTTTATTATCGAGCACTATTCATTGGCATAAAAAATCGCGAAAAAAACAACAAATTCAAAAATTGAATTCTAGTGGGTATTCGGCCTTCTGGTGGGAGGTGCATACCCCGAACCATAGGTTTGCAGCACCGAAATTCTGAGGGGGGGGTGAAAAAATTTCCAAAGGTTAAAAAATGGTCTTAAAAGTGGTCGTCGTATGGCGAAAAAAACACCATTTTTCGACGTTTCTCATCGAGCACTATCCAATGGCATCAGAAAATCGCTAAAAAGCAAAAAAATCTCAAAATTTGAATTCTGGGGTATTTCAACTTCTGGGGGTACATATCCCACCGCCCATGTGTGCCCCCAACCCTTCCCCCACGGCCACGTTTGATTCAGACTAATAACATTCCAGTATCACTATTGTGGGCGATTACATAATGCTTTAATGAGTCAAAGACATAAAATAAACAAATTGAAAGACAAATAAAACAATATTTTTCAAAGTTTCTTATCGAGCTCTATCCATTGGCATCGAAAAATTAGAAAAAACAAAAAAAGAATTTTCAAAAATTGATTTCTGGGGGTATCTTGGTTTCTGGGGAGATATGTGGGTTTCGGGGTATGCACCCCCGAGAAAGCAAAATACCCCCGTAACCAAAATACCCTCCATAACTCAATTTTTGAAATTTTTTTTCTGTTTTTTCGCGATTTTTTGATGCCAATGAATAGTGCTCGATGAGAAACGTTAAAAAATGGTGTTTTCCGCCGTACCACCATTTTTAAGGTCATTTTTTGACCTTTAAAAAATCTTGCACCCCCCAGAATTTTGGTGCCTCCCACCTTTATGGGTATACCCCAACCCATTCCCCCACGCTCATGTGTGGTCCCTATTCCAGTATTTTAAATATTTTTGTCCAAAAAAGCTCGGTCAAACCTGCTTATTTTCGTAATAAAAATCGTTTATTGAGCTGAGCTTATCAGAAATATATCAAAATGCTTCACTGTTCACTCAAATCTTAATTATTGACTTACCTGAAACGAAATACAACAGTAGCCTGAGCTTAACTTTCACTTAATTTAGCTTATTTTTGTAAATGAATAAATATTGCGTTGTATAATTCGATGAAAAAGAATAATTTTATCACATTTTCGTTAATTTTTATCGTTTTTTACAGACCCCAGCCACAGGGCCTGGCACACCTCTACTTTAAATATACTTTTTTGGTCTGTGAAATAAATAATTTGAATTTACTTCTATTCAATTGTTAAAAAGATCAAGTAAAGTCTGTTGCTTCACGTAATCTCGCGCCTTTTACTTAAAGATTTTCAGATGTTTTAGACTAACATCTTCTGTAATTGCGCTGAACTGGTCTATACTTAAATTTTTACAGTACACTGTAGTTTATGTCGACAGAAATGCTTTGAGAAAAACCCGAGATTATTTTTGGGTCACTTTCTTGCTTTAAGGGACAATACATATATACATATATGTACGTTTTCGATCTTCTAACAGTTTTTACTCCCTTGCTTTTAGCTCCTTCTACAGCCTATTTAACGAAACCTTGCGCATGTAAATCGATTACAAAAGCGGTTCAAAGTGAAGTGACAGTCACGATACCGTGCACAGAGTCTTAATCGATCAACGAGATTTTGTTTCTGTTTAGACGATCTGCCTGCTCCGTTTCCGGATCAATACCCAGCTGGTTGTTTATTGGGTTGCGTCACCGTAGATGATTGTTTAACGCAGGAGCAGTATCGACTTGCTTATCCGTTCGGCGAATCTGAATCTCCTTATGTCGCAATGTGCTCGAATCCTAGGGAATTGCCACTTCATTTCCCGATCTCTGGGAAGCATAAAATTTATAACAGCGTTTTTTCCTACGATTCTACTTCACGTTTATTGCTCTAACTTTGTTTTCAGACAAGTTGGATCCGAAAATTCATGTGGCAGCCAAAAAAGCTATCGAACGTGGAACCAGATTTTAAAATGTCTTTCTAACTTCCGTGCGACCTTGTAGTCTGTCACGTCTAATCATGATTATGCATGGTGCACTCGCATTAACAATTATTTCTGTCTTGTAGCGCTGTACGTTTCTTTTAGAAAAATCTATATGCACGTACTCGTCACAAGTAAGTATCAATAAAATGTTTGTGTAATAGGTGTGAATGTAAACAGTGAGACGACACTCCTGTATTGATTGGAAGACATGAAAAGACTAGAAATTGTTGAATTCGGGGTCCCCCATCCCGACCATTTTTAGGAGTGCATAATTGACGTCAAATCTTTGGCCAAAAAATGGCCAAGAGACGTTTCCGCCTAAAATGGGGGGCGGGTTAAAAATGTTCCGACGTTGGGGACATGTTTTGATTGAGATCCTCCAAATTTCCCGTACATGATGGCCATGGCCAGCATCCCACTGTCCTTGTGTAAGTCAATACCTACCTGCCATAGACGCATAGCACGGTCGGTCTGTACTGAATGGTGTGGTCAGCCGCGCTTTTTTCAGACAAAACTCAAAGCTCGTATTAATGCCTGAATAGCATAAAAATTACCGTTGTGGTAATCAATCACAGTTTCTGATCACTTTCAAGCATTTACAGATTCCTAAATGCTGGTGACGTGACGTTTACCAATAGATTAGAAACGTCGAAAAATAGTAGCAAACCACTTCTGGAGGGATCTGGATGGAGCAAAATGGCAAATAAATACCAAACATTCAAATCTGATGGTCAAGCGTATTCTAAAAGTATTCTTTTGGATTCTGGAAGGTCTGACTGACTTAACCCTCCCTAATCTTACATGGGCGGCAACAAAATTCTGGGGGTCCGATGGGGTCAAATTGACAATCGTAGCACAAAACTTCAATTTTAATGGCCTGTCGATATTTGGGGGTCTTTCAGATTCTGACAGGGGCGGTAGACCAGCCCGCCTATACGTGTGCCCCTACCGGTCACGTTCATGTGTTATATTTTGCGCATATGTACCGTCGATTTTTCAACGCTTTTTTGACATTTGAAAATTGCCAAAAATGTTTGCCTATCGCTCATTACAAAAGCCTGAATCCGCCGTTGCTGCAGAAACGTTAACAAAATATGCACATCACTCAATTAGCGCACGAGGAGCAGATACAATAGTAATTTACACGTACCATTTATCTAGAACGACAATCGATAGCTTCCGAGCGATTGTTTTTTATACATACGAGTACAGTACAGGTTGCGCAAGTTATAATTTAGCGTAACGTGATAGAAACATGAAAAGAATAGATACATACTACTTATTTCATTCAAGCGATTAACTATGCATTCAGTTTAAGTATTTGTGGGTAACTATGCATAAGCATGACAGGATAGCTCGATAAATTAACAATTTTCCAAAATGAATCATCAATGGCGGATCCAGTTTTTCTTGACGGGGCGGAACCCCGAATTTTTCCAACAGCGTCAAAAATTGTCCAAAAAATCCGCCCATTATGCTTGAAGTATCGGTTTTTTGCCGTCTTTTAATATAAGAATCATTTGTTATCACGAAAAACGCGTAAAATGAGTGTCTAAATCGGCGTAAAGCATCAAAAAATGCTCGAGACATACTAAAAAATCCTTGTTCTGTACATATGTAAGCAATTCTTCTGACGTAAAAATAAAAATTTTAAAGCGTCGAGAAAGCCAGTTAATGCCATTAATGAGTAGGTATGTACCAAAGTTGGGCGGCACCAAAGTTCTGGGGGTGCAGGATTCTTTCAAAAGTCAAAAAATGGCCTTAAAAATGGTGTTATGGCGAAAAACACCATTTTCAACGTCCATTAGCATCTAAAAATTGCGAAAAAACAAAAAAAATCAAAAATTGAATTCTGGGGGAGATTTTGGTTTCTGGAGATGGAAGGGTTATTTTGGTTTCTATTTCAGTAACATTTTTAGCGATTTACCCCATCTGACCCCCAATCGCCAAAATTTTCGTGCTGCCCACGTATAGCGGCCACCCCCTCTAAATTCGCGCTTGTAGATTTGTGAATCATGATACCAAATGATAAAAGACCAAGTCAAAAATTTCTATGCTTCGGGCTAGAAAAACTACATACGTAGTTACACGGGTATCATCAGAACGATTTGAAGCGCAAAAGCAAAAGCGAACAGATCAGCATTCAAAAGCAGCATATACATATATAAATAATATAATTATATCAATTTCGCAATACAAAGCTTATATTATACCTAAGTGTACCAGCAAGTAAAATACAACGTAAAACTTTTGAGGTATAAACGGGCTTCGCGCGCAAAACGTACAAATATACACGACGTTCACGCGTACAAAGTTAAAAATACAAAGGGAACGACAGTAGCACTATATTTAACAACGCCTGATATAATAGCTGGAAAATACAAGGACGGGAATTAGATTTTATGCATAGTGATGTAATGCAAAAACCAAATCTTAAAATAGGATGTCTACCATACATGTAACAGGGATGATGGGGGATGCCCTACTCAAAGTTGGTTGTCCCCATCCCACAAAGTCAAAAAATTTTTGACCCCTTCCAATTTTGAGAAAAAAACTGAATTTTTCGGCCGTTTTTGGCCAAAAATTGGTGGTCATTCACCACCCCTCCCCTAAAAATGACCGGTGTTGGTGACTCCCAACCAAGTTTTCGAACCGTCACCACGGGCGTGGGGGTTTAGGGGTTTGCACCTTCGAAAAACCAATTCCCCCCAGAAACCAAAATACCTTGCACCCCCCGAGAAACCAAATACGCCCCAGAAACCAAATACCCCCCAGAAACCAAATACCCCCAGAAACCAAATACCCCCCAGAAACCAAAATACCCCCAGAAATCAATTTTTGAAAATTTGTTGTTCTTTTTTTCGCAATTTTTTGATCGATGAAAATGTTGAAAAATGGTGTTTTTCACCATACCACAATTTTAAGGCCATTTTTTGACATTTGAAAAATGTTGCACCCCCAGAATTTTCTTGCTGCCCACGTATGGACGTTACATGTATGATCATTAGATGCACACATCGTTTAATTACAATTTTCTGAATAGCCAATTCTCACAGCATAATCATTAGAGATTTTCCCACACTTTAAACTGGTTTCTAACATTTTAAATCAGACAGATAAAATTTTAAGATGAACCTGCATGCCAAATCTCTGTTAATCAGATATTATACGACAACAATATAGGCTCCAACGACCGCAACAGCTAAATGACAATTAGGTTTGTATCTACTCTTAACAGTTATAATCGTAGTGGACAAAATTATAAGACTGCGTTTAATTATGAAATGAATTTTATAATAAAACAATTTAATAATTTATAATTTTAAAGAAATGAGAATTACCTTAATTTGAGAACAAATTATTAAAAATTGCTCGCAGTCAACGAAATTTTTTGTTTCTAAATAGACAACTAACGAGATGAGTGCAAAAATCTGAGATTAAAGCCAAATTTGATTTCATTAGTCAATCAATGCGAGTGACAGGATGATTCATTCAAGTAGATACCCTGAACCGGAGTTTATATTTACACACCACACGCGTATAAAAGCATTTGAGAAGTAAAGCGAGAGCTCTTCATGCACACATAACGTGTTCTTGAAGTTCGTCAGACCCTCCCCTAACAATAATCTAACATACCCCCACAGATTACGATAAACCCACGAATTTTTTATGCTTTTTCTGCAATATCGCACCATCAGACCCCTCCACACGTAGGCGTGGGGGAGGGGTTATTATGCACCCCACCCCTTCCAGAAGGCCGAATACCCCAAGAATTCAATTTATGACATTTTTTAGTTTTTTTCGTAATTTTTTGATGCCAATGGATAGTGCTCGATGAGAAACATTGAAAAATAGCGTTTTTCGCCATGTACCACCTAGGTGGGCGGCACCAAAATTCTAAGGAGATGCAATATTTTTCAAAGGTCAAAAAACAGACTTAAAAATAGTGATATGACGAAAAAACACCATTTTTCAACGATTCTCATCGAGCACTATCCATTGGCATCGAAAAATTGCGAAAAAAACAACAACAAAAAATTTTCAAAATTTGAGTTCTGAGGGGTGTTTGTTTTCTGGGGGGGGTATTTCGGTTTCTCGGGGGGTTGCATACATAGGTGGGCAGCACCGAAATTCTGGGGGGAGTGAAAAAAATTTCTGGGGGGGAATTTTTAAAGGTCAAAAAATGGTCTTAAAAGTGGTCGTATGGCAAAAAAACACCATTTTTCGACGTTTCTCATCAAGCTCTATCCAATGGCATCAAAAAATTGCTGAAAAAGCAAAAAAAAATTTTCTGGGGGAAGTATTTTGATTTCTGGGGGGGGGTATTTCAACTTCTGGGGGTGTATACCCCCAAACCCCCTCCCCACGCCCATGTGTGGTTGCATACCCCAAACCCCCTCACCCACGCCCAGGCGTGCATACCACCATTTTAAGACCAGTTTTGACCTTTAGAAGACCTTGCACCCCCCAGAATTTCGGTGCTGCCCACTTACGAACTCCTCCCCGAAATTAATTCCCGAAAACTCTAGAAAATGTGCTGATTTGCGCGTTTTTGGCGATCTTTCAGCTCAAAGCGATAACAATCAATTTTTTTCGATTTCGCGCCAAAAAATCATTTATAACCATGTTTGTTTCGTCTAATCCCATTGATTTTTCAAAATTTTCATTTACAAAGGAAGAGCGGCGTCAGAAATGTTGATATCAACATATACAATACAAAAACCGCAAATTTTCGCCAAAAAATTTCATGAATCTGGTAGGATTGGGATGGGAGACCGACCATACACGTAGCGGCTCAAAATTTTAGACAGGGCCCCCGGCCATATTTTGGGAGGAGAACAAGTGACTTCCAATTTTTGGCAAAAAACGGTCGAAAAACACATAGAAACGGCAAACAAAAATTCAATTTCTTTCCAAAAATCAGACGAGTAGAGTCAAAAATTTTCTAGCTTTGAAGGGATGGGGTGACGACCATAGGTGAGCTGCACCGAAGGTCTGGCGGGAGGGGGGTGAAAGATTTTTTCAAAAGTCAAAAAATGGCCTTAAAAATGATGTTATGGCGAAAAAACACTATTTTTCAACGTTTCTCATCAAGCACTATCCATTGGCATCAAAAAATTGGGGAAAAAACAAAAAAAATTTAAAAATTGAATTCTGGGGGTATTTTGGTTTCTGGGGTGCATACCCCAAACCCCCACGCGCAGGTATGATGACGACCAACTTATGTTTATGGGCCCCGTCCCGTCCTCCACGTTGTTACATGTATATGGGGGAGACGACCATACGTGGGCAGCAAGAAAATTCTGGGGGGTGCAAGATTTTTTAAAGGTCAAAAAGTGGCCTTAAAAATGGTGGTATGGCGATAAAAACACCATTTTTCGACGTTTCTCATCAAGCACTATCCATTGGCATCAAAAAAATGCGAAAAAACGAGAAAAAAATTTCAAAAATTGAATTCTGGGGGGGGTATTTTGATTTCTGGGGGGTATTTTGGTTTCTGGGGGTGCATTCCCCCAAACCCATCCCACGCCCAGGTGTAGAGACGACCGTTTTCGGGTGATGGGTTGGGGATTTTCACCATCCCCCTGTTACATGTATGTGTACAGTGGAGCTCTTCCGCAACTTTACAACGATTATTCATGTTTCACTGGACCGGCCTGATAAATAAGCAGTTTACAATGTCGTTTGGGCAGTTGAGGCGCTGCGGCTCGAAAAAACGAAAGATGAAGACGACCCGGTCAACGATTGATCGTCGACGGCCATCAACGCTGAGATTTGATCGAGCGATTTGCGCACCCGCAAAGCCGTCAATCGAGCAGCCGGGTTGGCGGCCCAGCATTCGCGCATTAATCGCACGACGCCCTCGAGAACCTGTAAAGATTAGGATATCGGGCTTAAGTGGATAAGACCGAAATTTTGAAGACCCGGGTGGGTCCAAAAAATTTAAGGGATAAAAAAACACCGCTTTTCGACGAGAATTTTTTTTCGAAAATTTAATTTCTGACGGTCAGCGAGGTTTTGTTTGGATAGTGGCTAGTTCAGCCAAATCCCTCATACTCATTTATAGATATGTTAGAAGCGTTAAGAATTCTTAATGCCATTCTTAAAACTTAACCTTTAAGCTTGAACGACATAAAAACGTTCGTTTAATTGAAATATCGAATATAGTAGACATATCATACGTACTCGTCGCATGTAATACACGCAGACCCCCGCATTCACGATTTGGCCAAGGGACCGGACCACACATGGGCCGAAAATCTGGCGTACCCCCAAATCGACAGAACCCCAGAATTTAGTCGCTGCCCATGTATGAGGCGCACCCGACATAAATTGGTCTACATCTCGGAAAATTCGTCGGGATAACTCGCAGAAACCGCATTTTTGGACTTTTTTCGACATGCTCTATCCATAATACACAGTATGGGTATTCTGGGGGGGGTGAAATTATAAAGTGCCTTTTTTGGGTCCAAAATGGTGGGTACGCATCAGAAACATAGTTTTTCAGCGTATCTGACGATCGTCTATCTTTCTGGAGCATAAACAAGAAATTTCAAAAAAATCAAAAAAGTCGGAACAAATTGAACAAAATATAGTCAAAACATGAGTATAACGGCGCGAAGCGCCGAAAATTTTGCACTTTTGAGCAAATAGATGGCTGAAAACAATTAAAAAGCATCTTTTCTACAATTTTTTATGATAATTTTTGGGAGCTTTCGAAAAATCGACAATTCAGGTGAAGGGGTGAAAAAACTTTAGCGAGGGGGTGGAAACTTTTCTGAGAGGGTGAACTCCCCAGATCATGCATGGCTCTATCAATCAAGATAATAGTATTTAAACTGCTCGAAAACATTTTTTCACTCAACGGACTATAAAAAGCGTCGTTTTTGTCGTGCTTGATCCAAAAATTACGGATTATACATACTTTACATCTGCAGCGCCGAAAATTTGAAGATTCTACGTCAAAAAACATGAAAATTTTCCATCTTTTTATGGATTGTCTTTCAAAAATTGTGTTCGGTCAGGAGGGGAACGGGCGGCCGCCGCCGCCTCTTCCCCTAAATACGGCCCTGAATACACGCATTAATTAAAAAACGAAGAAATTAAAACTAAATATGTATTTATGTTGTATGCACCTAATATTATCCCTTCTGAAGGCTGAGATAAAGTGCTCAACAGTTAAAAGTCGATTCGACGTTATATTACAAATTATATGTATGCACATATACACACACATATGCGTACACTGTGAATACATATGTATAAAAAATGAAAAACAAACGTAAAAAAATTTTTAAAAAATAAAAAATATGTATGTATATAATATACATATAAAGAAGAACATAAAAACAATATTAAAAATACGAAAATTAGAAAAATAAACATGTAGTATATGCATAAATACAAATGTACATTTACATACGAATATAAAACAAACAAAAAAGTTCTCAGACCTTAGAAGAATACCATCGAGTTGGTATAGTAGGTCTTCGCCTCTCTACGCAAACGCATTGTCTCATGCACTCTAAACTCGGATCAGCAGGTACGTATTCATAATAGGGCAATTCAAATGGGTCCACTGTGGCTAGAAAAAACAAGCTAGATTATTTTCATTAATGCAATCACAAGTTCTGCTAACGGTAATCACAATTTATGCAACGTTAGGCGAATTAGAGAGGTTAAACGTAGGTTTAGAGTATAACTTCAAAGTCAGTTCTGAATTTAGACTAGCTTTTTGTCAGGAACTGCAGAAAATAGGGATGGAAAGGTTCCAAAATTTTCAAAATTTAGGGTCCGGTCCGGGTCTAAGCAAATCAGAATTTCGGGTCCGGATCCAGGTCTTGGCAAGCCAGAATTTCGGGTCCGGGTGGATCTTGCTTAAGTCTTACATTCGATCGAGTTCAGGTCCAACCAGCTTTTATAATTTATATGCACAAGCCATAGTTATAAATACTTATGTACGTTAAATATGGATAAGATTCTCGTTGGCAGTACGATCGCTAAGCACGTTGTAGTTATTGTATGTATAATTTAGCATAAGATAAATCGAGGATTTTGCAAGTGCTATCATGCTCAGCTACCATTCTAGAACTTTTAATTACATTTTATTTTTATTCCACCCAGAAACATTAAAGTCATATGAATAAGCCCGTTTTCAGAAGTTTGGAGGGATCGCCAAGATCAAAAAATTTATATGCATTCGCTAGCGATTTTACGTGATAAAAAGACAATTTTCGACATGTTTTGCGCTCTTGGATAACTTCTGTAGCTTGTGATAATGTGATAAACCAACAAAAAGTATATGATTCGGTAAAATTTGTGCAAATTCTACCAATTTAAACTCAATTTCATAGCCTCTAGAGGATAAAAAAATACAAAAACTTACATAAATATTAAAAACGTTGGCGCGAAGCGCCGAAATTTTGTAAACATTTTTATCTTTTTAAGCTCATTTTTGTATTTATCTGAAATACATACGCTTTGCAGGAAGTATATCTGACGCGATGCGCCTAAAATTTTCGACACGCATCCATTCAAACTCTTCCAACTCAATTGTAGCTTTCTGAATATAAGCAATACAACATTTATTTATATGGCGCGAAGCGCCGGAAAATTCCGACATTTTTATTATTTTAAGCTCAATTTCGCACGTTCCTGAAGGAAAAATGTAATAATTATAAATCTCACGTGAAGTGCAAATAATTTTTGACGTTTTTACCCGGTTGGGCTCAATTTTGTATCTTCTCCTAGACATGGAAAATTCAAAAAATTTATCTCGCGAAAACTTTCGAATAAAATAAAATGGGTATTAGATGGTTATTTCGATGGAATTAATGACGCGAAGCGCCGAAAAATTTGGGCATTTTTACGCTGGGTAAGATGTAAGTATTTAATTATTTTATAAATTTAATTTATTAACAAGTCAGCATCATTATTGTTTGTAAACTTCCGCCCAAACTTACTCAATTCATTTAAAATCATACAGATGCAGACTCCATGAATTGCTAAAAATATTGATGAGCCATACTAGTTAGCAAGACAACACATTTCAGGAAACCGAGAAATTGCATGCACTGAAATCATAATCTTGCTTATTGAAGATTTTTTTGAACTTATGAATTTTCCAAATAAATGCAAAAAGTATTTGACACGGGTCCAGAAATTTTAAAAAAATCGGGTCCTGCTACTTCCAAATTTCGGGTCCGGGTCATGATCTTTCAAAAGTTGGGTACAGGTCCGGGTTTAGAAAAATTGTCAAGTAGAGCCGGGTTCGGGTCCATGGACCCGGTCCATCCCTAACAGAAAATAAACACATAAAGCATAAGTTGCTTCGTGTTAAAATAGAGCTACTCGTACAATTGTAATGCACATACAGTTTGCGCCACAAAATTCGAACAATTAAGAGTTTTAAGTTTTGGTAAGGATTTAGTTGCCTATGTTGCAACAGAATACATAGATTGTATGTTTCGCATTGATGTACTAAAATATATGACGTTTAATGTTATAACAGGTAACTCAAACCTTTAGAGAACATTAAGAACTTATTAATTCTCCAAATTTCGTGGCGAGATTTGTATTTGTTGCCTCGAGAGTGAATTTTGTACATCGAAAAGCTCGAAATTCTACGCCTTATTCTCCTTTCTCATTAGAAATTTTGATCGAACGCACTGTTTTAGGAAGTACTTCTTTGGCAACCTACAAAATCAAATTGAATTTAAAGCTGCTTTAAACACTGTTAAAGCGTAAACACTGCATGCAATTATTCAAGGCTAATGTATTATCCATTTTAGATCTGCTTTGCTCTCGTTTTCATTTGTATTTCTTTCGAGACTTACATATGTATATAAAGCCCTCTACACATGTACCCTTATTTATAGCACATTTGAATAATTTTAGACCAAACTTGGATACATATTTTAGAGAAAATTTACATACGCACGTGAATGCATAACAATTAATATTCTTTTCCAATTACATTCCCAAAAAATTGGAGCTTTTTCTTCAAAAAAAGCAGCACAAATAAACTTACTACCAATATTCGTCCGACGACACAATTCCCAGAATACCAATCCTAGTGAATAAATGTCCGAACGCCTATAGCTGTCAAATTGGTTAAGGTTCATTGTCTCGTCCAAAACTTCGGGCGCTAAATACCTCTGAGTAAATATAAACTTCTATTAGTACAAGCACAGCAAATGACATTCTGAAAAATTTTAAATCATAAGTTTAACGACAAAGTTTAAACTTAGATACGCAAATAACACACATACACATGCATGTAGAGGGCCGTATTCAGGGTCGCCCCTCCTCTTGGCCGGAAAAATTTTTGCACTGTAAGATAACGCACAAAAAAGATAAAAAATCGCATCCCTCTGTTCGAAAATCATCAAATTTTCCACCATATGCGGAGTATTTTTTATAATCTTTCCTCAAGCACGATCAATTAGCAACATATTTCAAAGCCTACTCAGAAAAGAGAAATTTTTCCCAAAAATTTCGATTTTTATGATGTTAATGAATAGAGCATGTTGAAAAAGTCCGAAAAAATGGTTCGCACTGGCTATCGAAACGAAATTTTCAAGATATAAATTAATATATGTTACATCCGCCCCCTACCTTGGGCGAATCTTGGAACGGGCCTGTGCATGTACTTATGGACGCATGTAAAAATGTTTCTTACATTAATGCATGGCAAATTTTCATTAGTGATGTGAACGAGCATGTATGTATGTACAGGGTGGCCCAAAAAAGGGTACTGAACGTTTTAATCATAAGTGTAGCTGCATTTGACATATTGCAAAAGTGTAAATGTTTTTGAAAGCTCAAATATAAGGCAACAGAATCGTTAAGTTTTCACCACTTGCCTTTACATTCACTTTTTGGTTTACACTTTTGTAAACAATTTCTGTAGTAAGTTACAACACAAAAATGTTAATAATTAGGTGTGTTAATCAGTAAATTTCTGCTCGAAACGTCAGCATTAATTTTCTCTTTTAAAATAGCCATTAAAGCATCCTTACACTATCGCTTAATGTTCTTAACTTCAGAATTGTCAATTTTGTTGCTTGCTTTAATTCAGTCTTGTGAGTTTTTCATCATGTTACACTTTAATTGTGTTTGTGTTCAATTAAAAAATGGGTTTACGAAAATGTGTCGCATTAAACGAATTCTAGCAATCAGACATCACTAGTCAGAGGTTCTTGTAGCTAAAGCTTCTGTCTATTAACTGACATAAATTGCATCGCTATTAGTTAAACAGAAAAACTTATAATCAACAGTTTATGTACGTATGTACCCTTATTGGGGCTAGTTAACAATTTTTGTTGTTTTAACTTTCTAAAAAAGATATTTACAAAAGCATAAGCCAAAGACTGAATAACAAAGGTCACTCAATGAAATCTTACAGTTTTGTTGCCTTATATTTTTGCTTATAAAATATGTTTACGGTTTTTCAATAATGTCTAATGCAACGATAGCTATCATTAAAACATTGAGCAGCCTTTTTTGGGCCACACTGTGCATATATTCTTCAGAACGGCATTTTATGCAGCCAAAAGGACATTTCTCAACGTTTCTTCAGATTTCTTATTCAATTTTGGGGATTTCTGATAATGAAAAGCATATAATAAATGAAATGAGCAAATCCTATTACTTTTTTGTTATTTTTAGACTAAGTATGCGGCTTGATAAAAAATGTACAGTAAAATACTACGAGGCTTGTTTAAAAAGTTCGTTACAGATGTTTAATAACTTTTTCTATAAGAGATATCAACATGTGGTTTTTGCATATGGGGATGCATCTTCTGCTATACATTTCTAAAGTCACCATTTTTTCTGTCAATTTTCGTCTTTTATAGAACCACCTCACTTCTTTGGTAAGAAAAACAAGTTTTATCTTGTCGCAGCTTAAGCGCTAATTAGCATTTGATCTCGAAATTTCGGTAAAACAAAGACGATTTATGACTTTCATTGATGCACTAGCAAAAGTCCAATTGTGATTCATTTTCTCTTTCTAGTGCTGCATTTTTGGCTAAAACTCAATTTTTGCTGATTTTGACCAAAAATTGGCTTCATTACAAATGCACGTTTCAAAAACAAAAAACTTTCCGAAAAAAGCATTATAACGGTGGATGTTCTCTGGTTTAATATTGGCCTTATTCATAGAAGAATGAAGTCATGGGACCTACCTTCTGTTTTGAGCTATTTTTTCAGTATTTTCATCTATGATAAAATAAAATTGTTTTATTGGAAGGCGGAAAAAAGATAAGAAGAAATGGTGAGTTCAAAAATGTAAAGCAGAAGTTGCAGAACAATAAGCAAAAAACCGCGTGTTGATATCTCTTATGAATAAAAATTTATTAGACAGCTGAAACGAACTTATTGGACAACCCTCGTAAATACGGCGCGGAACCAGAAATTTTGATCCGCAAAAAAGTCGTGCATGCGACATCATAACCAGACATACACGTGTAGATGGGGACGCTGGGGGATGGGTTTAGACCCCTCGCCAAATTGGAAAAAGTGGAAATTTTCTGGAAAAAATGAAGCAAAATAAAGGCCGGAAAAATTTGAAAAATGGATCACAAACTGTAGAATAATGTAGTTTCAACTCTATTTTAGCATTTATATCAATTTTTGAGATCATTTTGGCCCAAAAGGCGCACTAATTCACTTCAAGATCGGCCAAGCTGCCCGATTTCATGAAAAAAACTTAGGAAATGCCGTTATAAGTGTTTTAGCGATCTGTTAGTCCACGAGTACCGATCTATAGGTGTTTCTCAGATATTGCCATTTTTGACTACATTTGTTCAATTTCACTGAATCTCGATAAGATTTCTTCATATTTTCCAACGTATAGAAAGAAAAGGTATCGACTGATGTCAAAAGTGCGATGCTTTCAAAAAATTAAACCAAGAAAAAATTTTTTCATATATGTACATATTTCATAGCACCCAAAATTAGAATCATATGCCAATTCACCAATTATTTAGAAAGTCTTGAAAATAAACACAGATATCATGCCATTAGATCGCAGCTGTAAATATATGCGATAGATGGCAGGGGAGAATTTCCTAGCCAAGATTGACCGTATCATGCATGCTACGGCTCTAAATTTAAGATAAAAGGCAGGCGGCTATTAATTCAGAAGAGGTACATACCGTACATTCTTCTATTTTTGGCCAAAAAACCACCAGAAAACACATGAAAAGACAAAAAAAGCACGCGAGGAGGGTAAACAATCGCAACATATGTACATAGGAGGGACGTCCAATTTCGGATGAGAAGATCCCAAAAAGCCACTGTTACACGTATGCATATATGACCGTTTTTCAACCCCTAAATTCGATTTCATCCCTTTCTGAACAAAAAGTGTTTTTAACGCATTCCGAGCATTATTTGTCGTTTTTGATTCAGAACAGAAGGCATCACTTAATAATTTCCATAAATCACTGGATAGTCTTTACTTTAAATTTTGTCTGAGCCATTATGTAACTGCGACGAGGTCAGAAAAGAAAATTATTTTACTGCAAGACAAGGTTGATTATGAGATTGAGGCAATTTGCTGAGAAGCACGTACATATTTGTATAGAAAGTTTTCAGGAGTAACCTGAATTAGATTTGTGAACATTAGCAAGGATTAACGAAAATGAGGTGGAAGAATATTTTCAATGTCCAACAATTAAAATAAGATGCATATTATGAATAAATAATAAATAAATTTATGTACGCTACCGTGGTCCCAACTTTATTGTTATTTGGTACGTCGATGGTTCCTTTCAAAGAATCGTATCTCACTGCGAGGCCCAAGTCAGCCAGACAACAGGACCCGTCAGATTTGACCAATATATTTTTGCTTTTTATGTCCCTGTGCGCCAAAGCTGGTTTAACTGAAAATCGGCAAATAATGCAAATATACTGTATAAAAAATAAAATACTAAAAATTTGAATTCAAACGATAGATGGACGATGGAGCTCAACAAAAAGCAGTCACAAAACGAAACGATGGAAAGCAGAAAAGCAGAGCAACTCAGAGTATAATAAATTCAATAAGTACTAAGAGAACATTGGCTTAAGAAGCAAAATAGAAGGGAATCATAAATGATGTATACTGCTCCGAACTCACGTACAGAAAATCAATCGTTAAAACTAGGTAATAGATCTACGTGTTTTTGAAATATGTAAATATAAATCCTTAAATTTTGACATTTCACCTTATAAACATATTTGAACTGTATATGTGTAAGCAATATCCAAAGCTAAAGCACGTCCAAGCATGAAATATCAAAAGATTTGTTGATCTGATAAGAAAATAGATTGGACTAAAAACTGGCTTAAAAATTGATTTTGTTCGATTTGTGGCTTTTTCCATTTTCTCAAAATCAGGCCATCCAAACGGACCAATCAGTCCATCAGCTGTTTGTGCTAACCCGTTCCGTCGACGAGATGGGGGATGAGCTATTGCCTAGATGTGGTTGGAGCATAGCAAAAACGGACAATAGGTAATGACTGCTGGAAAGTTTAGTCATGTCCATCTATCATTATGTTACGTAATAGGAGCAAAATTTTCTCGAACATGTTTTTGTAATTACAGGGGCGTACGCAGGATTTTTTTTAATGCGTGGTGCAAAAATTGGTGATCCTATATTTCTGGATACGTTCCAAGGCGCACAAAACAAAGAATGTAAATTTTTAGACATTTCCTTCAAAAATGCTTCATTCATTGAAAAACTTTAAAAAACCAACTTTTCGTACAAAAGTTTTCGATCTCCTATGTGCATCAAAATGTTCGCCTTAAAACGATTTTAAAGTATTTTTGTACGAAGTTTCAAGTCATTCTAGAAGAAACAGTGTCTTAATCGCATTCTGGTTACAAAATTGACATTTTTTGGTCGAAAAAAGACAAGATTTTCCGATAAAAAAGATGCAAATTTTCATTATTTTCCATGCATCACCTTGCCCTTCCAAAAAATTTGTGGACCTAAGAAGGGCACCCGTCAAAAAGGTCAAAAAAGGAAACTCGTACTACGAAAGATCGTTCTCACGGAAAAATATTAGTTTTGACCACCCAAGAAATTTTCGGCTGATATCTAGACATTTTGTTTTGAGCTGTTAAAAGTAAGATATGAAAAATTTTTCTTAGGAATCTGTATAATTATTCTAATCAATCTGTTGCATTTTTGATTTAAACTTTCAATTTTACCCAAGGCTTCAATTTTTAGTCGGATACTTTGCGGTGCCGTTAAACGTTCGGCGGAGCGGACACATTAAGATAAGTAGTTACATACCTATGTATGCGAGGGGCGTACGCAAGATTTTTTCGGCGGGTGGGGGGAGGTATGGTCTAAAAATTGGTGACCCTATATTTCATTATATATTCAGTGGTAGACAAAATAAAGTGCATTGTCTGGCGTTTCCAAACATGCTCTATCCATTAAGCACATAAAATTGAAACTTTTCAAAAAAACTTCATATCTTCTCAATAGGCTATGAAAAATGACCTTTTTTTTGACCACGCTTGAGCCGAATTTGTGGAAAATATCAATCGAACATTTCGAGGTTTTTCGGTAAAAAAGAAGCCAATTTTCATTATTTTCCTTCCATGCATTATTTTACCTACGTACATATAATGTACATGTGTCAAGCCTTGCCGCAAATTGTTGAGGTAAAATGTTTTTATTTTCCATTAAATGGCGCAAGATTTTCGAATGCACTTGAAACATTGGCGTTCACGAAATTTGGAAGCTTATCGCAAGCTGTTGAATTCTTTAGAATTTCCGTAAGTAATATTCGAGGTTTCTATAAAATTCGACAATTGATCAGAAGATTGGTGAATTTATGTATGTATGCTATGCCATGGATATTATACAACGTAAGATGGGAGTGCAAGGAAGAGATTTATTACATTCTACTTTTTTAAATACATTTTTACAATAATCTTCATTACATAAATGCACAGTTATGCTTCATCGAAGTATTTGAAAATAATCATGTTTTAAGATATAAGTACATATGTAGATAAGGGCGCAAAAAATATAAGGCAGATTTTCAAGATGAATCCGCCCATTTTGCGGCATCTTAAAGCGTCCGGCTGGACACAAAATTAATTTTGAAAAATAATAAACAAAAATAACAACACAAAATGACAAAAGAAATAAGACAACACTCAAAAATTAATATAAAATTGCAATGCAATGCCGGACTTGGACAAAATAGACTGTTCATGTAGTCAATGTTAGATTCACACTTAACTTACATTATTGCAGAAACGCCAGAAATATAAAATAGGCACCATTTATTGACTTTATCTCATAAAAATTACTTATACATATTTCAACTCACAATATGTGCCGCCGATTTCTGTATGTAAAAATGCCAGGCCGGCCGCTAAACCATGCGCCATGCGGCACATCTGATTCAGCTCGACGGAATTTGACAATAAGAAATCGTACAATGAACCGCAGGGGTGATACTGCGTGACTAGCCAAAGCTGAGTTGATATTCCGCTGTCTGAATACAAAAGAAAAGTATTTAGAGGATAAAGGTACTGACTTCAAAAAAAGTAAATGCATTGATTTGTAGTGTAATACATAATTTGATGATTGTCTCATTTCTAAATAAGAACGCACTTTAAGCGTTCAATCATCATTTTTGGATTTAAATAAAATTAATTATCACTGAATTTTACTTTTCCCATTTTGAACATTTAATATAAATATGTGCAAGCCGTTATGAAATTTGGCTCAATTATGAATTTTTGGAAATTATGCACATTAGTTCCAAACAACGCCCCCTCTTAAGGCTGAGATTTCTGTCGCCCCACTTTTGAGCAAGAAACTTGCGATTTAGGCCATTGCTTATACATAGGCGGTTTTTTGTTATTTTGCCTGTGAAGCTAGCTGACTAGCCCCTACCAAAATTAAAAGCCATTTGAAGCATACCTACGTACGCTTGAGAACAATTCACCCTATTTTACAGGAAATTAATTATAAAATTTCGTTCAAAATTGAATCATGGAGAAACGCTCGTATACTAAGAAGTTGCACGAAAATTGTTGAGCTTGATATAAAAAATCCAACTCTGCTGTTCAGCTTTTTCAAACTTTGTCAGTTTACCGAAAAAATTTTTATTTTACAAAGTATTTACAATTATCATCAATCAGGTATCAAGCGCATATAGTCAGCCACAAAATTCAGTCAAAAACAAGGAATTTATGTCAGAAAATGCATTTTTTTTAAAATTTAATTGTAATGTTTTCTTCCGTCAAAATAAAATTTAAAGAGGCTAAAGAAAGATTGTGAAGATACTTAAGTTGATTAGAAGAAAACGCACTCTATGACAGCCATTTACTATTTGCCATTCCTAAATTTCACTACCATCTGACCTTGCACACCTATGAAAGGCACAATACCTTTATTATCAGAAGCTATGAAAGCTAGCAAATTATCGTGATGTAATAGAGTGGTTTGATATATTTCCACTTCGCGAAACCAAGACTTTTCATCACGAGCCGAAAAAATCTTCACAGCTACTGGTTCGCCGCGCCAGTTACCTCTCCACACCTCGCCAAAACGCCCTTTGCCTATTATAACTTCTAAAGCTATTTGCCTAGCTATGGTTCTTTGGACTAGCAATGGCAGCCCTACAGACAACACAAATTAAATACATAAGCATAAAAAGTCACAAAAATTCATAAATTTCAGGTCCTAATAAAAGTACGGAAATGAAACGAATCAGTACAAGTAATTCCACTGAAAGTGTGTTGTCGCCATACATGATCTTGGGGGAGGGGGGTTTCACCCCCGGCAGAATCATTTTTCACCCCCCGCAAAAAATTTTTCAGCCCCCAGAATTGGCGATTTTTCAAAAGTTTCCTAAACTTACTTGAAAATTGGTAGAAAAAGTGTCTTTTTAAGGGTTTTAGGCTATTTATTTGCTCAAAATCGCCAAATTTTCGGCGCTTCGCGCCATATATTCATGTTTTAAGCGATATATTGGTCAATTTATTCGACTTTTTTCGGAATTTTTTCATGATTTTATGCTCTAGAAGGATAGAGTATCGTCAGAAACGCCAAAAAACGATGTTTTTCAACGCGTACCGGTCATTTTTGGGCCCAAAAAAGGCACTTTAGGTTTTCACCCCCCCAGAATTCCCATGCGGTGCATGTATGGTTGTCGCTACAAACAAGTGAATTTATAAAGTTATTGGAAAATCCAAGCAATTAACAGCGTGATCAATTCTAAAAACCCTAAAAATTAAAAGAGGGGAACTTACATAAATTGCTATCAATGCTATTTCTTACAATTACCGCATTGTTTTTGACATGTTTATTTTTGCGGAATCGATCTTTCGCTTCTGAGACGAGTTTTTTTAGTAGAACATTTAAGATCATCATGAAAGCCCTAGTGGGCAAAGCCGGTCTTTAAATAAATTGCATGAAATTTGGGTTTCATCACTCATAAACGCTTATATATTCATTTATCTTTTATTCTATTCACTGTTCATTGCACACAATGCGAAAAATGTCATGTTGGATTTTGTTTTCACTTAGTATGACCACATTAAGCTCAATAAAAAAAGAATCAAAGTATGTAAATTAAATTAACTTACGTATGTTGACGAATTACGATTATATACGTGATTTTGGGGATTGAAGGGGTTCGTCAGCCCCTTACCTCGCAAAATAATTTTTAAGCTCACCCTAGAATTTGATTTTTAAAAAAATCGTAGAAAATGTGATATTTTAAGCCTTTTTAATTATCTTATGGCTCGTAAGTGTAAAATTTTGACGCCACAAATTAATTTTTGACTATACTTTATTCAATTTGCTCGTTTCATATTTTCAGATTTTTTGTTTTCATGTCCTAGAAAAAAACATTATAAGAAATGCCAAAAGTAGTGTTTGGTGCATACTCATTGCTTTATGAACCAAAAATGCAGTTCAAATTTTTTTATCTCATTCCCCTCAGATTCCCATGCTGTGTATGTACATATGTATGAAGACGACCGAGGTAAATTTTGTGTGCAATGCACTTGTACATGAATTGCATAATAAACTGAGCAAGATTTTGAAACCATGCAAAAATGATTACGACTTCCAGTTACACTTCATTAATTATGTATAATAAAATAATAATGTACATAACTGTCAGAGTCCATTATTCAATACTAAATTAATCATCTTTTACGCAAAACGACGGCCTAGTACGTAATAAATAAATAAACAGAGACCATTACAATTAATAAGGCATGTACCTACCCGAATGTTTTAATGCTAGCAATTTAAATCAAATACAATAAAAACGACCATGACAGTGAATATTTTATCATGTCTATCTCTGATAATCCTATTATAAACAACTGTACACACATATGTATGTATGCAGTTCCGAGTAAGAAACCTATTTATCACTTAAACACTAACATACCTGAGCCAGAACCCGAACTGGTCGGATCGATAATCGATAAAGCATTATTCAGCATATGTTGATATGATTCTAATGCTTCGTGGTCGTTCATTAACGGATTAATGCTAGAATTCAATAACGTTCACAGCTATGTTATCACACATTCACACTGCGGGAAATGGAGGGTATCCCACTACAAGAACTTCTGGAAGGCATACTCCCTCAGGCCGTATTGGGACCAAGACTATTGCTCGAATCAAGAAAAAGCGTTAAAAGACGTCTAGCAGTGTAATTTTAAGTACAAATACGTGTTTTTCGAGCAGCAGCATGTTCAATTCGTTCATCAAGACAGTATTCTTCCATTATTTTGCATGTTTGATGTTACAGGTCATTCCATCGCCCTTATTTTATTTGTTTACATGTAAATTTAACCATAAATATTCATGAAAAATAAAATATGACAAATTAAGAAGAAAAATTTGACATAATTAGGTAATCTCTATCAAGAAATATCGGTTTACCCCATCCCAGAACTTTTGACGGTGTGTACGGATGTTGTGTTTTATCTTTTGATTTTTTTTCAACGTAATTACCCAGCACACGCATTTAAAAAATAAAAAAACAAGCCGAAGCGATTTTCGTATATACTATTTACAAAGTCGTCTACATTTTGAAACAGAATATCAGAATAAAATATAAATTGAAGGTCAATGTACAATGTATGCAAGCATGCATGGTCGTATTAAGGGGGAGAGCGGTTCCCATAAGCAGACATGCGCGTGAGGAGTATTTGGGGACCTCAGAACGGAAAAATGAAAAATTGAAAAATTTTCTGGGAAATGTGAGGCAAAATTAAGGTCAAAAAATAGATGAAGATTGAAAATTTACGTCAAAGGTGCTTTAAATTGACCAGAAACTGTATATAATGTACTTTTAACCCTATTTTAGAGCTTATATCAAATTAAAGTCATTTTGGCCCAAAAAAGCTCAATTTCTGATCCCCCCAATCGGCCATGCTGCGCATCAATGTCTATGAGCCGTTAAAAAGTTTTTTGAAAGGTTAGATAATACACGGAAAATTGTATCTTTCATTCAAAAAGCTTCAACTTCTCGACGCAACGCGCCGCAAATAAAGTATTTTCCATAATTTTGAAACAAGCTTGAGCAAAAAAAACAACTCTATTCGAAGCCTATTGAGAAAGAAGAAAATTTTTTCAGCAGGACATTTGTATGTTTTCATCTTCATGGATAAAGCACATGCGTGCACCAGTGTTTTTTGTAAAAGGTCCGTTTGTACATGAACAAAGATGGTCCCTCAAAGTCTTTGTACATTTTGTACACACAAATTTTGTGTAATATAATATGGTACAGTAACGATTTCAGTATGGCAAAAACAGAGTTGTTCGACCTTTGGCAGTGTATTTTAGCTAATTTCTGTGTTTTTGAGGGCAAAAATCACTAATAATCGTCTCAAAACGGCGCGAAGCGTTAAAAAATATGACATTTTTCCTTTAGAATTGCAATTTCTGACATTATAAAGATATACAGAACACACAATTACTCATTTTCGGCGCGAAGCGCCGAAACATTTTGCGGATTTCAAACCTTTTTTGTAGTTTTTATCTTCCCAAAAATCGTTGTACATGTACAAAGACGGTCCTCAAAAATCTTTGTACATTGGGAAAAATCTTTGCTGAATATAAAAAACCGTGGCGTGCACATTCGGGAGGGTGAGAAGGGGTATTATTTGGTACTCTTGGTAATTTTGGTACAAACTACTCGTAGCGTATTTTCAAGCGATAATGACATAATTCACTTAATAAGCCAACTTAAAGTAGTACACATCCCGAATTTCATCCCGTTCTGGTCAACCTGACATTGTGTATCTTATGTACCGATAGGCCACATACCTTTAACAGGGGTTGAGTGGGATCTTCTACACAAAGTTAAACGTCCCCCATCCCCCAGAGTCAGAAAATTTGCGTTGTTCGGCCATTTTTACAAGTTTTTTTTTGCGTTTTTCGCCATAAATTGGAGGTCATATACCCCCCTTCCCCTAAAAACGGCCGGGGCCCCCAACCTTAATTCCCAGCCGTTACATGTGTGATATAGCATGTTGAAAATTATCTAATAATGCGGTTTTATTAGTTCTCCCTAGATAATTTCCTAGATCCGAGTACGTACGTATAAACCAGAATGTCTTTGGTCGGCCCCCTTAGGCAAATCGCGAATATGGGCCTGACTGCATGCATATACCAGCATATGAACATACTACTGAACAATTTTGAGAGGATGCTTGACCATGTACCTAGACAATTATATATTTTAGTTTTAAGCAGTGTTTTTTTTTTGTACTCGGCAAAGATTTTTCCCGATGTACAAAGACTTTTGGGGACCGTCTTTGTACATGAACAAAGATTTTTGGGAAGACAAAAATTGCAAAAAAGGTCTCAAATTCGCAAAATTTTCGCGCTTCGCGCCGAAATGAGTAATTGAGTGTTTTACATATCTTTATAATGGCAGAAATTGCATTTCAAAAGGAAAAATGTCTAATTTTTCGGCGCTTCGCACCGTTTTCAGACGATTCTTAGTGATTTTTGCCTTTAGAGACCCAGAAATTACTAAAATACACTACCAAAAGTCGAGTAACTCTGTTTTTACCACACTAAAATCGCTACTGTACCATATTATAGTACCCAAAAATTTGTGTGTACAAAATGTATATACAAAGATTTTTGGGAAGACAAAAACTGTAAAAAGGTGTAGAATTCCCAAAATTTTCGGCGCTTCGCGCCGAAATGAGTAATTGTTTGTCCTGTATATCTTTAAAGTGGCAGAATTTACATTTAGAATAGAAAAATGTCAAACTTTTTGGCGCTTCGCGCCGTTTTGAGACAATTTTTAATAATTTTTGGCGTCAGAAACCCAGAAATTAGCTAAAAAAATACACTACCAAAGATCGAAAACCCTGTTTTAACACACTAGAATCGCTACTGTACTATATTATAGTACACAAAAATTTGCATGTACAAAATGTACGACGATTTCTGGGGACCATCTTTGTACATGTACAAACGTACCTTGTACAAAAAAAACACTGGTTTTAAGGACTAATCAGTCAAGTGTCCTTTTGTAAAACACCCCTTAGTACACACATATGTACATGTACAAAGACAGTTAACGAATGTTTTTATATGTAAATTTTATAAACAGTACTTTTTAGCGCACTAAAATATAGTTGAGCAGTGCGTCTAATACAAGAACACCGCATAATTAGTCATTTTACTACTGTTCTTTAGTTAAGTTACGGGCCCTGACGGACGATTCGACATATGTATGAAGCCCCGAAAAAAGTAGATTTTTCCATGTTTTTTAATATGCCAGCCAGAAATACAAGGTTTTGATGGCAAACAGTTGAGAAAACTCAATAGGCGCAAGCATCGAAAATTTTTATACGTATTTACTGATTTCGCCCCTCCCCCAAACTTATTCATTGTACAACGAAGAACGACTTAAAAATATTTGTACGCAAAGCTACCGATAATTCTTGCCAAATATAAAAAACATAAATCAGCCTCGTCATATTTAAAAAAAGGAGCGCAACTAAATTACTGAACGAATATTTTTAAATTTTACATATTCGTTTGGAAATTCAATATTAACATGTTTATTAAATTTTAAATTTTTTCGGTGTACATATGTATGAATGATAACAATCAAACGATCAATGTTCATCCCTTAAATGTTCGTCTATTATAGCGTAATGTGCCCTATCGTCTTTCCCATTCCAATTTGGGCATCAGCAGTAAATTTTAAATGTCAAGATAGAATGAATTATTCAATCAAAGTGTTAGTTAAAGACTTCTCAACAGTAGCGTTGACAATGATTAATAATACCAAAAAAGGATGAAGCCTATCTACACCTTTATTAAGCTAACCTCAGAAACAGCAGAAAAAGCTAATCACATTCATGTATTTTGCTGAAGAAAGAACAACAATAAATTTAATTTACCCGTCTCTTTCGACGATGGACTTTTTCGATTTGAATATTCGGACGCACAATGATCTACGTTTCAGCATGATTAAAGAGGCGCATAGAACAGACCCGGTTAAGAAGCAAACGAAGAGAATTATGTACAAATATGTCCATGAACGAGGTTTCTCAGCGCCGCTATCCGTGTCTATAAAAGAATATCAATTTTATAGACAATGAAAGAAAACTTTCAGTCAAACAAACAATTGATGCCTTATGATTGTGCTGCAAGACTTTGATTCATCTATTTCACTGAAAAACAAAAAATTGTTTGATTTAATGGAGTGGGACACAACTGAATAGCATGGCCGATCTAAGGGGCGGGGACGGCCGGTCTTAGGGAGTCAGAAGTTGAGCTTTTTTTGGGCCAAAATTACCTTAAAAACTGGTTTTAAGTGCTAAAATAGCGTAAAAACTAGGTCAAAACTAGGTCATTACACAGGTTCTGGTCCATTTGAAGCACTTTTAAAGGAAATTGTCAATTTTCCTCCGTTTTCGGCTTTCATTTTGCCCCATTTAAATTTTTCCATTTTTCCTTTCTGGGGAGGTCTAGACCACACATGGGCGTGGGGAAAGAGGGTTGGGGGATGCACTCCCCAGAAGGCCGAACACCCCCAAAATCCAGGATAATTTTTGAATTTTTTTAGTTTTTTTGCGCGATTTTTTTATGCCAAAGGATAGTTCTCAATGAGATACGTTTAAAAGTGTTGTTATTTCCGTCATACTATCATTTTTAAGACCATTTTTTGACCTTTTAAAAATCTTGCACCACTCCCCTCAGAATTTTGGTGCTGCCCACCTGTCCCAACTTCAATATCTACAGCTGGGTAAAACGACGTACAACCTCTCCGCACATGGAGACATTCATCGATCGATTTGGGTTTTTATTTGCGGAACAGCACTTACCAGCCATGCTGCTCCGTTTACTGCTACTACGTGCTGGTATCAAGTCAAACCCGGGACCTGCTCATGTGAAATGCTTTCTCTGCGGCTCTTGTGGAAAGAATGCTAATTATAGTTCTGTTCATTGCTCCAAACTTGTGGATTCACAGCAATATCAGATATAGTGGTATGAGGAACATTCGCGAATACAGTAAGGATAACTACCGCTGTCCGAATTGTGTGATAACACCTCGACCTGACCAAAAACGTCCACTGAATATTCTGCAATGTAATATCATTGGCCTCAAAAACAAACTCTCCGAACTAATGGACTTTCTCAACAAGCACGATATCGCCATCGCATTGCTTCAAGAAACCAAACTCTCTGCAAAAACGAAGGATCCTAAAACATATGGCTATCGTCTTATTCGTCTCGATCGCAACTCACCTACGACTGGTGGCGGCTAAGCATTTTTAATACGGGAAGATGTTCTCACAAGAAGCATAGAACTAGCTGCTTCCTGCAAGGACAACGTTATGGAATGTGCTATTCCGCTTAATCTCCCTTCTGGCAACTTCAGCTTAGTCAACATATATATCCTCCCGCCTGCATCCAGCTGCCCTACCGGCTACTCTCCGCCACTCAAAAATATTTTCAACAAGGATAACGTCGTTGTATTGGGCGATTTCAACGCCCACCACAACTTATGGCACTCGACGATCAATGACAGCCGTGGCAACATGATTGCTGATCTAATTAACCAATCTGACCTGCTCCCTTTGAATGAAAAATTCGTAACTCGTCTTCCTGCGGCAAACGACCAGCGTCCAACTTCTCCAGACATTTCGCTTGCATCTTCTAATCTAGCGTCATCCTTACAATGGAGCAAGGAAATTACCCTCCCTTCAGACCATCTGCCGATTTTGATCAAAATCGACTTCTCACTGGAGTATGTTACATCGGCTGAAAGAACTTATGTAAACTTCAGAAAAGCTGATTGGAAACTTTTCACGGACGTTATTGAGCAAATTTTCCTGTCATCGCGTCTTAATGCTCATTCGTCTGTCCGTGAGAGGGAACTTACGCTCCGACGTGTGATAATCGCTGCTGCCAAGAAGTCGATACCTTACGGTTGCCGTAAACTTTACCGACCTATCTTTATCAAACCATGTTCGGGAACTCGCCAAAGAACGTGACTCAATCAGAGCAGTTAATCCATTCTCTGCTAGAATTGCGGCTATAAACAAAATGATCGCCAAAGAATGTGGCCAGGAAAAACTCAAAATGGCGCGACTTCGTCACCTCGCTAGACCACCGTTCTGCTAATGTAAAACGTCTCTGGGCAACGGTAAAATCCTTGGATGGGAAAAATCGTGGAATTGACAATGTGCCCATTTGTTACGATAGTGGCGAAGAGGCTAATAATCGAAAAATTGCTACAAAGCTCTTGAAAGAGTTTACGGCAGTTCGACAACACCCCTCTTCTACCACCACACGCCGTATCATCCGCCATATAAATAGAAAACAATTACATCAAGTGCTCTTCACCATCGACGAGGTGAAATCAGCTATCACCCCAGCCAAAACTCACAGAGCTTTCAGTCCAGATGGTATTGCTATGCCATTGCTGAAGCACCTGGGCCCCAATGGTCTCCAAACGTTGACCAATTTGTTGAACCTATCTTTATCAGCGGCTACTTTACCTGTTATTTGGAAACGCTCCACCATCATCGCACTTCCCAGACCAGGCAAAGAACCAAACGCGGCTTCCTCTTATCGCCCCATCTCACTCCTATGCACAGCAGCAAAGATTATGAAACGTTTATTGCTACCAATAATCGTGGAACACCTTCCACCTGCGGCTCATCAGCATAGCTTCCAACCACGTCACTCAACTACGTCTGCCCTGCTTAACTTGACCACAGCAATCTGCCAAGGGTTCAACTGCTCTAAACCAGCTAAAAGAACGGTTGCTGTAGCCCTAGACCTCAGTAAAGCCTTTGACTTGGTTGACCACACAACGTTAATCAAGATCTTGGCGGACTCCACGTTGCCTGGTTGGACCTGTCACTGGTTGGTGGCATATTTACGCGGAAGAGAAGCCAAATGTCCGTTTAGAAACTTATCGTCAACTTACGCCATCACCAGAATGGGTGTGCCTCAAGGTTCGGTGATCTCACCAGCTCTATTTAATGCTTACATTAGTGAGCCTCCATGGCCACCACCGCACATTCATATCATATCATACGCTGACAACATTACCATCTCTACCAGCGACTCAAACACGAAAACGATGGAAACAAACTTGAACAACTATCTGACAGACATTTCCTCGTTTTTTGAGCAGCATCATCTCACAATCTCAATGGAAAAATCTACTTGTATGTTGTTTACTCCCGAGACACGCCAACACTCGCTGGAACTAGACATTTTCATTAATAACGATCGACTTCAAACCGTCAAGAACCCTAAAATTCTTGGGGTTCTCTTCGACCCAAGTCTTTGTTTTAAACAACACGTCAAAGCGCTGATATCTTGTATTCAGAAACGAAACAACACCATCAAAGCTTTAGCTGGGCGATCATGGGGCTCTAACAAAGAAACATTGCCCCTCACTCACAAGGCGATCTGTAGATCAGTTTTTAAGTATGCGGCACCAGTTTGGACGCCAACACTAACGTCCACAAATCTTGCCAAATCCCAAATCTGCCAGAACACTGCACTCGGAAGTGTTACCGGCTGCCTTCAAATGTCGCCAATTGACCACCTGCACAGTGAAACGCATATGCCAGTCCACAATCGACTTTTGACAGACCAGTTCTATGCGTCTTGCCTTCACAACCAACATCCGTGCAGGCAACTATTTGGTTGTCCAGGGCCACCTACACGGCAGCAACCAGTGATCGGACCGAGGGTACTTTTAGACCCTCGGCCTCGGCCAATGCGACTTAAAATCCTTGCCTCGGCCGAGGCTGAGGCCAAGGGTAATGCCGAGGGTCAAGCTTATATACCTATACCCATAAATAGTACTCTTAGAATATTTTGTATGTACATACATGAGCTAGAGAATAATCGTAATATTTAACACTTTATCGAACTAAAACAAATGTTTATTGGTGTTAGCCAGAATTTTTATTTAAATCTGATTAAGCAGAAAATTTATAATCAAAATCTAGATCATCTGAATCAAAGTTAGCCTCATCTATTTCGCCTTGTTGTGCCATCGCGTTATCGTCGTCGTCAGCCTTTATCAGATTCTTTAAAGTCACACTATTATAACCAACTGCTTTGAGATTGTGCTTTACAAAAAAGAGTTTTTGAACATTTTATGGTAGCAGACGGATGCGAGAATTACTGTACTTTCTGATCCATCCAGTAGCAGAAGGGGACGGTATCCAAACTTTTCCAAAAAAGTCAAAAACAGGTTCAAAATTTTGCCCTTAACGCGCGAAATAGCATTTTTCGGTGTTTTACATTGTATACTTTTACATAAATCACTTTAGAAGTCATATTTTTCTTAAAATTTTAGAATTTTCGACAATGTTGTGCGAAAAAATCATTAAATTTCTAAGACTTTAAGACCGAAAAATTTGTAAAATTAAGGCGAATAGACGTCTAGAAGCATGATTTACTGCTTGATTTCCTGTATTTATAGCATTTGATGCGTAACATTGAAATTTTTTATTGAAAATAGAAGAAAACTATGCAAAAATAGCTGTTTCTGCTGTTAAAATTGTTTCGAAACCTACATGAACAGAAAAGGGCTTCCAGGTCGCCAAGAAAGTAAATAAATGTCATTAATAGGTATCATCCAGCGCGTAGCGCCGGAAAAATTTGAGAAGTTATGGTCACTGACGGCCAAAAATCATTGCAAATTGAATATCTGTTCTTTATCTCGCCAAATATTTTGGCCAATGGGGAGCGGCCGCCCCACCCCGCCCCCCTTAAATCCACCTCTGCATGTGGCGACTTTACTTTCCGATCCATGTAGCGAAAAGACGCTTTTGGTTGTACAAATTATCAATGTGAAATTCAACTCGAAACGCGAAAAGTCTTGCGATTATTCTCACATTTTATTTCGAAAGGGGCACTTCCCCCAAATCATCCTGTATACGAGCCTGAGCTCTACGTTAGGGTTAAAATAGGAACTATATGCTATGCAGGAAGGTCGGTAGGATACTTAGGCAGTGATACTGACACGCAAAATCTCTAAAATAAAAATAATTCATGACAATGCAGTGGAAGAATAGAAAAGCTGTGGTGAATGAATGACAGACAAATGTTCAAAAACCTTTTTTTGTAAAGCATAATCTCAAAGCAGTTGGTTATAATAGTGTGACTTAAAAAAATCTGATAAAGGATGACGACGACGATGACGCGATAGCACAACAAGGCGAAATGGATGAGGCTAACTCTGATTCAGATGATCTAGATTTTGATAATGAATTATCTGCTTCATCAGATTAAAATCAGAATTCTGGCTAACAGCAATATTTAGTTTAAGTGTTCAATATTACGATTATTTTCTCTGCACTGTACTTTCCGATCCATATAGCGAGCATGAGAAATAAAACTTAGTCATCATATGAATATCAATTGGCACTTTGCTGTATGTAACTTGGTGTAACTGGGTACGCGCCTAAAACCATAAGAAAAGCCAATAGGTAAGAAACAGCCTGTGTACTGCAAATGCATTCTAAATAGTTAATATTTAACGGATATATTAAACTTATTCAAATTTGATTTTAACCCTCGGCGCCTCGGCACTTTTCAGCTTTCGCCCTCGGCGCCGAGGCCGAGGCTACAAAAACGCCGAGCCTTGCCGAGGCCTCGGTCCGATCACTGGCGGCAACGGAGCTTTTGGCTGAAAAAACACTCAAAATGTATTCAAACAACAGAGTCAAACGACACCTCAGAACTATGCCTCCAACAGCTTCACTACAACAATAAGTGCAAAAGCTTCATCGGGTTGCTATCCAGACCTGTCGCCTTCGTTTCATTCAACACAACCCACTAATAAACCGACGCCCTTCCCAACATCACCCCACAAGAGAAATCGCTGCCTCACCGGACAAGATCCAACTTAGCCCAACTTAGATGCGGCTATAGCTACATCCTGGCGTCCACGCGCAGCAAACTCGACTCTAGCGGCCTCATACCTGACACCTGCCCACGTTGTTTGGCGGCAACAGAAGATACATGACACCTCTTCACCTGTCCGTCTCAACCAACATAAGCCCGTGTCAATGACCTATGGAAAAGGCCGCAGTTGCTAGCGGCCTCTCTGGACCTTTGATCGATCGATGGATGTCGTCATATGCCGGCTATTACAACCCCCAAGCCCCCCCACGTGCATGTCTAGACACAAACACGAAGGTGCAGAGCAGTGATCGGACCGAGGGTACTTTTGGACCCGAGGCAGAGGCAGTCTAAAATCCTTGCAGAGGCCGAGGTTTGTGTCAAGGGTAATTAACAAATATAGTTTTGTATGGGGTCTAGTCTATATGTCGAGGTAGGATACAACTGAGTCATAGTTAAAGCTATCATATTGCAAAGTCCACAAGTGGAAAATAACGTTAGATTCAATAATTAAAGTGAAAAATATCATTTTATGAGGCATTTATTAATACTTTTAACTTTAAGTCTTGTAAATATGATTGCGTTGATGCACTATGTCGTTTGCATATGTATAGTAGGCGATGAGGCGAGTTTAGAAATCTAAGAATTAAAGTATGTGAATCAATTTCATCCTCTAAAATGAAACAGAACATTAAAAAGATGCATAATTGAATAACTAAAATGAAATAAATAAGAATATACTACATTAAGATTAGAGCTGTACCGGGGACTGGCCCCCAAATCAAGGGCCTGAAAATGTTAATTGTTGTTAGATGTAAATTGTTGCATTGATTGATTTAAATAGGTAAGATCAACGCTAAGGTAATGAGGGAAAACTGAGGTAGTTTCATCAGTCACACTTTTATTTCGCTATTGTGATCGATGGAAAGATCAATTAATTCTTTTGAGACAAAACTAATGGAGTTCATATTTAGTTCAATCAATCAAGTCAACAAATTTGCACCTTACAGCAATAATTGTTGAATGAATGTCGAGTTATAACTTTCAGTCACAGTTGCATTTTCAATCTGGAATTAGACTGCTCTCGGGGCCATAGATTTTTCGAGTTGAAATGATATTAAAAATGGATATAAGCTATAAACAGCGTATAAATTCTCGGGTTCTGGCCGATCTCAATCATTTTCAGCCTCGACTACTGTTCGTTTCTGGCCTTAATCTTACTACAGTCACCCCAGAACTTTCCTCCAAACCCTTAAGTGCATGTCTGCTTACAGCTCTAGAAGATTCGAGAGCAGTTCACTATATGTACATCTCGATGCATAAAACCCAAATTAAAAATGAAATTGTTTTCATACAAGGTCTCAAAAAATTCTCGATTATGTTATTTAATTTCAAGGACATTCAATTTCTTACTTAAAAAGCTAAAAAACTCAACGATGCAATCATAAACAACACAAATATTTAATATGAGAAAGGAAAAATTAACTGAATATGATCTTATCTTGAGTAAAGTTGCCAAGCGTCAGTTATAATTATTTTTATTTATTATTTTATTTTTTTCACTAGTATTATGGGACAAATAAGAGCTGAGTACATATACATGCACGATATATTAAAGCCCATCTCCCGCACAGCTCTAAAACCGTTTTTACAGTTTGACGTTTTTGCTATAAAACCTATAACGGCTAAAATTTTGCTTCACTTTTGAGACAAAAGCTCTTTATCATAGATGCACAGCATAACCGATTTGGGGAGTCAGCCGGTCTGAGGGGATCAAGAATTGAGCTTTTTTGGCCAAAGTGACTTCAAAAAGTAGTATAAGGGCTATAATAGTGTTCTACATTACAACACAGTTTCTAGTCAATTTAAAGCATTTTTGACGGAAATTTTCAATTTTCCTCTGTTTTTGCCTTCATTTCGCCTTATTTTTCCGAGAAAATTTCCCGGTTTTCCATTCTAGAAGGTCTATATATACCCCAAACCCACCTCGTGCATTTCGGCTCCTGATTTGTCGGATTTAGGATATCTAGACACAGGACTGCATTCAAGATTTTTCCAGAAGTGACGAGGTCAGCCTCAAAAATTTACGTGCAAAATTATTTTTCTTGTTTCATCGTCTCTAGAATCATTTTCCTTTCTAAAATATAGCTAGAAGTTTCAAGATTTACAGAAATAACTACATACGTAGTTTATCAACATGTCATTAAATAGCCTTCAAGCTAATTTCAGGCCGGAAATGCAAAGAAAAAGCACTATCAAAGGCGAGGAAAATTGCTGCAGAATATTTTTAACATAAGCTAAATTTTGTAGTCTCCCCTAAGATAAACAATACATGAATTATAGCTGGCGTAGAGCACCAAAAATTTTCGACCTTTTCAGGCTAATTTTTGTAGTTTTCTGAATAAACGCGATGTAGTAATTTTGTATGTCTGGCGCAAAGCGCTAAAAAGTGTTTGAAATTGGTATTATTTTAAGCTCAATTTTGCAACTTTCTATGAAACTTTAGAAATTTTCTCGTTCTTTTGCTCAGAATGTAGATAAGGAAATGAAAACAATTTTTATTAGACGCCGATGTCGAGCGCTTTTGCGAAAATTTTCAATTTTTATTTTTTTCCTGTTATACCGTTACTGCATGAAATTCTTCCTTTTCTAAGTTTTACTATCCCAAGCGCTGCGTAAAGCGTACGCAAATATCAAGCTAACAGCAGGTCATTATGTAGAAAACAATGGGTTCTAATTAATTATCAAGTAATAATCATCAAAATTCGAGTAGTCTTAAAATTAAAGTAATAATCCCGCGATTTTCACAAAATATGTGTGAGGAGTTGACATAAAAAGATTTACATTCATACTTTTATTGTTGGAATTTAATACGACATTCAAATGTTGAGCGCAAAAAGAAAAATTGTTGCAGCAACCAACATTATTGACGTTATTCAAATTGCCGTGGGCATAGCAAACAATAGGTCGATCAGGCGGGTCCCAATGAGCCGCAGTAACGCAGCTGTATGCATAAAAAATGGATGCAGGCTAAAATATAAGAGATCTACACATGGGCATAGAGTGGGTGAGAGGGGGTATAAGCCCTACCTAAGGTCTTGGAAAATCAGCTATTGTCAGGCGATTCTGAGAGAAGAAAAGGTGTTGCAAGACAATTTTGAGCTTCCTGCAAAAAAGCCTAAAATTCTAACAGTAAAATTTTCAAAATTTTCCGATGCACCGTATTGACAAATTTTGGTATTTTTCATCGCTAGAAACTCATAAATTGGCTAACCTTTATTAATAAGGGTCAAGAAACCCAGTTTACCGCACATGACGCAATACTATTCCATACTACATATAATTCCCTAAAACTTACATACATATACATACATACCTGCAAAATGACTTTTGGGGAACGTCATTGTAGTTGTACAAAGAGACCTTTAACAAAAACAATGACCATAATTTACTGTATGACGATTTCATCTCCCTCTGAACACCTCTGCCTTGCCCATGTGTGAGCAGATCATTCATTTGCCTATTCGAAAAGATGTATGCCGGTCCATTCGGATGAAACTATTTCGAAATACCTCATTATCATTTCGAATCATATTTATTTTTCGTTGGTGTCAAGTTATTTATCATACGTTCGATTTTGGTAGATTTAAAATTTAATTCAATTTGCATTTTTCCGATTAAATTTTCGGAAAATACCTTATTTTTGACTTTAAAAGGACATAAAAAAGTAAAAAAGCTGGAGATAATACCCTGAAGAAAACGATACACAAAAGCAAACATTTTGTGGGATAAGCAATTATATATGTGGTGAAGCAACTAGTGTGCATTCCAAGTCCAATATTATATGTAAAGTTAAGCTTCCTCAATTCAACAGTCAAAAATTTGTAGTGACTCCCTAGCGCGAATCTTTCATTGTGAGATGAGATACGCAGTTTACGGTATTATGCAATAGTGAATACGGATACTTTATAGCATTCTTCACCTGTATCTAGTTAATGGCTGACCCGTGTTTTTATTCAGAATGACTGTTTTCTGGCAACCACCATAAGTCTGGCATATTCCAGGTCCAAATTTGCTCTGTTCGCATCCTTCAGTACAATTACAAAGCAGCGGATCTGTAACGATATAAGAATTTAATTTTACCTTCTGAATGAGATCCACAAAAATTGATCAATGCATACCTTACATCAGTTACCAACACCTATCAATTTTTACATATTGAAATAATTGAAATACCCTCCTAAATTTTCAACATTTTGCTATTAATCGCATTGCATTATACATAGATAGGCAGGAATGTGAGGATATAATAATCCCCCTGCCTCAGTTTCAAAAAATTAATAGCGACATAACCATTTGTTGGGCACAGAAAAGTAGTTTTATAGCTTTTTTGGACTCAGAACAAATGCTATATACATCATTTTTTGCTATTTTCCAGTTATCACAAAGGACTAAATAGCTTGTTTTTAGTCCAAAAAAGCTATACAGCTGTTTTTCACTTAAAAAAGCTATATATTTTCCACTAATTCTAAAAAGGAAGGTCTTGAAACAATTCAATCATAGGTTCACAGAAGGTCAAGGTCGGAAGGGGGAAGGAAGGTGAAATCCCAAAAATCCAAAACAGTAAATTTTACGTTCACGATTTTTTTTGCTGTTTTAACTATCAAAAAGGTCAAGTCAAAATATAGCCTATAAAACGTTATTTCGTGGTAATATATATAGCATTTTAAAAGCATTTTTAGTCCATTTCGACTGCATTATATCACGCCGAAAATTTGACAATTTTGAGCAAATATATAGCTAAAAAATGCATGAAGAACATCTTTTCTGCGAAATTTCAAAAATTTTTGAAACCTCAAAAAATCGCGAATTCTGGGGAAGGAATTCTAGGGGAAGCGTGAAAAATTTTCTGGGGGTGAAATCACCTCAGATCAGGTATGCTACCTACTCTCTTAGTCATGTCTTATCAGATATTCTTTTGCTTTCAGTCCAGGAATGTCACCCGAAAAATAGTAAAAATAAATAAGCTTACTTACTTATTTAATTAAATCATAAAATCTAGAGGAAGTGAGAAACACATTTAACTAAATCAATAATAGATATTTTCGGTAGGGAAGGCAGATACCTAATAATACCTTATTGGACTAACCTCTTGTCCTAGTGAGCGGGAACATCCATAAAAATAAAATCACTAAACAGTGCAAAGCTTTAATCATTGTCGTACATTAAGTGCCAGAGATGATTATGATCGAGACTTGCTTCCGATAGCTTCATTCAATAGTCTAAACAAGAATATTCAAGTGAACATTGTATTCAAAATATTACTTTCAAAATGTTTAACAAATAAATTGAGTGAAAAGTGATAGATTAAATTGCGAAATCTTGCTCAGCCTAGAGCAACTTAAACGATAGACATACAAACCAGTGTTTATGGTTTGGTGTATCAGGGTTGTCGTACGTAGCCGCATGTATATACACGCGCAGCACCATAGGTGCATAAGGTCAGGGTCGGCAGGGGGAGGGCTAAATCTCAGGAATCCAAAACAGTAAATTCACGTTCAATTAACGTCTTTTCAGGGTAATTAACGTCTTTTCGTGGTAATTGACGTCTTTTCGTGGTAATTAACGTCTTTTCGTGGTAATTTCGCATTTTTGAAGCATACTTAGTCCATTTTGATTGCATTACATCACTTTCATCACTAAAAAGTACAGAAATTAATCAATTCTTTGGGGTTTTTGAGTAGAAAGTACATAAAAGTACTGGAAATTTTTTTTGATATTTTTACAAATAAGAAACAATTTTAGAATTTAAATCATCGGAGAATGAACAATCTTATTCCAAACTGATGTCATATTCGTGATCAGTGCACAAAAATTGGCCATAATCTAAAAATTAGAAAAAAGACTGAAAAAGTGATATTCAAAAAGATATTAAACTTCGAATTTTTGGAAAATGACTTGTCTACGACGAAAATTGGTGTCATATTCGTAATCAGCGTATGAAAATTGACCATATTTTATCAAATTTTGGGAAATTTAAAAAAAATTTTGTAAGTATATAAGTACTACCTACCTCCAGATCTGTATCCAGGATTTTATGTCCTGGGTGGGGGAGCACGACCAAAATTTTATAAAAACATAAGGGGATCAAAGGATGAATTTAAAAAGACGTTTTACGACTACTAGAGCTGCACACTTTGTTAATTTTGCTACCCAGATACCTTGTACATGAGATTTCAAGGGACACCCTCTCGGCAGGTGGTTGGCCCGTATCCAGGATTTTGCTTCGGTGAGGGGGGGGGGCACGACCAACAATTTTTCAAAACATGAGGGGGATCAAAGGATGAATTTTAATTTACAAGTTTTGCTACTCGGATATCTTAGATATGGTAAGAATCCAATGGAAACCAACTCCTTTCGGATTGGGGGACATACATGTAAAGGCTCAAAATTTGGAGCGGCGGGTCCCCGTCCATTTTTTAAGGAACAGGTGAATGACCTCCAATTCTGAGCCAAAAATGCTTAAAAACATCTAAAAATGGCCAAAAATATAACTCTTTTTCAAAAATTAGAGGGGGAGGTCAAAAATTTTCTGACTCTGGGGTAATCGGGAGACGTCTGATTTTGGGTGGGGTGGGGGATCCCTCCCATAAAGCTGTTACATGTGTGCTATGTGGTCTGGGGTGACGCACTCCAGCGCCCCCCCAGCGGGATTCAGGGCAGAGAACCATAAAGTTTTTCAAAAAGAGCATTGCAACTTTGAGTCGTAACGTAAAAATTTTCACAAAATCAGCCGAATCATGGTTTTGAATTCATCCTAAAAACGGTATCTTCACCAAAAAATAGCTGTCATTCTTGCTTCTTGAACAAATCTCATTTTCTGCATAATATCTGTGCAGAATAGAAGACATATATAGATGCAAAATGCACTGCAGGTTGTATAAAGACTAAAAATGGAGCGTATAACCCGTGCGCTTGGGACTAAATACTCTAATTATAATTGCGAAATTCCGCACGAAGCACCGTTGCGATTTTTGGCTGAAAAAGCAAAGGAGAGTAAAGGGAAAAATCATTCTCACATTTCATTTCAGAAGGGAGAGGGCACGTGCCCTTTTATCCCCCTGGATACGGTCCCGGGGGGTCTGGAGAGGGTCTAGAGTGGAGCGAGAGGGGTCCGGGCCGAGTCCTGAAAAGAGAAAAAAAAATTTTTTAGCTAAAAAAGCAAAGGGGAGTGAACAAAGAAATCATTCTCTAATTTAATTTTGGGGGATGGGAGAACATGCCTCTAATCTCCTTCCTGGATACAGGCCTGCCTCCTATCTCCTGATATCCATACCTAACTACCGAATTTCCATTCTGTGCATGTCTGCTTACGGTCCTACCCCTAATATGCACTTTAACCCTTTACCGCGAAAATTCAAACAGACAAGCTAACAAACAAATTTATTCGTCATCGGCAAATACGCACACATGATAAAAACAGAAAAAGCGTTCGTACTTCTACAGAATAGTAACTATTAGGACGTCATCAGACAAACTAATGCGTGTAGGTATCTCGATCTAAGCGGGAGTGATACCGATCTAAGCGGGTGCGACACTGACCTAAGTGGGAGTACTACCACCAGGCCCGTATTTAGGGGGGATAGGGGGCACGTGCCATCCCGAAACCAAATATGATAACGATTTTTTGCCTTACACCCCTTGCTTTTAAAGCCAAAAATCGCAACGACAAAATTTCAATGCTTCGCACCAAATTACAATTAGAGTCTATTTAGTTCCAAGCACACGGTTTGAACACTCCATTTTTAGTGTCTAAACAACCTGAAGCGTATTTTGCATCTATGTCTTCCCTTTTACACAGGTTTTATGCAGAAAAGTGGATTTGTTCAAGAGCATGTCCATTGGATTCTCACCATATTCAAGATATGTGGGTAGAAAAATTTAGAAAGCTCACAGTACTAGTGGTCGTCAAACGTCATTTTTAATTCATCCTTTGCCCCCTTATGTTTTAAAAAAATTTCGGTCGTGCCCGGGGAAAATTTTAAATTTTTTGACATGGAGCTATACGCTTGCGTAGTGCTGTTCTGCGACAATTTTTTGAGAATAAACCCTAAAAATTCGGCACTTCACGCCGATTTCTTCTGTTTGGGTTATTTTAGCTTAACTTAGTGGCGATACAGAGCTACAAAGCGTTTGTAATCTTAAAAAATTTATTTATTTACAAACGTCTCTAATCAATAGAAATTAAAAAGTATACAGAAAATTCGTGCGCTTTGTACAGATTACGTCCTTTACAAACTACTCGGCATGACAATTAACAACAAGACAACACAAGTCTACAATGGATTCGCATCTCGTTCATTTTGTAACCGAACTACTTCAGCAATTAGGATTACGGTGGTATGCATTTACGCTTTTATTTGTCGAATAATAATGTAAAAGAATAATTATGTACGTAGCACCGAGCACTCGAGAAAGTGTAAACCCCAGTTTTGCCGGAAAGAGACGAAGTGACCAAAATGTTGAAGCACAGATATTTTATTCTTTCGCTAAAAAGGTGGAGAATGATTCTATTGAACGAGATTACAGTAGAATTACGGTAACACGATTTCCGATTGGCTAATTAACACTGAAACAAGCTTGACTAAATACTCTTTTTTAGTGAAAGGTAAAAAAGGAAGAAGGATCCATAAAAACGAATCTTTTCGAATTCATTTGCGTCACTGCAACTGAATATTTCCCGAACTTTGCCCAGAGAACGAATAAAATTAATATTCAGAGCACAAGCACGTTAGCTAACAGATAGAAAAGAATTCCCGAAATATAGTTTTAATTTAATCGGGCGTAAAATCAATAATTTCTCATGATCTAAGCATACTGTAACCGATTGACTCAATGTCGCGCAAGAATTTCATCATTGAATCATACTGTAACATTGCCTTTTGTCACACTTCCAACAATTTTTTAGTCATTCTGGCATGAAAATGTTAGAAAATTTCCGCGCTTCGCGCCAGTCTATTTTATCTATTTATCAGCTAATTTTAGGACCGAGATTCAAATGATTTTATAACAATTTTGACGTTAAAATTCGGGATTTCAGTGCTTAATTTGCAAAATTTTCACAGGGCTCTGCCCCAGACCGCGCTGGGGGACGCTTGAGCGCGCCACCCCAAACCCCCCAGCCATAGGTGCACAAGGTCAGGGTCGGCAGGGGGAGGGGTAAAATCTCAAAAATCCAAAACAGTTTCACTTTTTTGTGTTTTAACGATCAAAATGGTCAAAATAGCATACATAACGTTTTTTCGTGGTAATATCGCATTTTAAAAGCATTTTTAGACGATTTTGACTGCATTATATCACTTTTAACAGTAAAAACTGCAAAACTTTATCAATTTTGGGCGCATTCTGAGTAAAAAGTACTCAAAAGTACTAATCTGGCGCGAAGCGCCGGAAAAATTTTGACGTTTTCACTGCTTTTGACCTCAAAAGTAATCCGAAAAACGTTGCATCAGCTCAAAATCGCCAGACTACCTGTCCGACAGCGGGGGAGGGGGTAATACCCCTACCCCCACCCCTATGTGCATGTATGCCCCTGCCCCAAAAGAGAGGTTTTCCGTTAAATTCTCTCTAATCTAAGGTCCTATCCACATATTAAAACTTGCAAAGTGTGAAGCATAAACTGTAAAAAATTTTCGAAAAATTTTTTTGCATTTTAATTGTTGCAGAACGATGTGAAAAGTCCAAAAAAGGCATTTTTTACACCTAGGATGCGTTTTTATACGTTTTTATCGACTTTTAAGGTTAAAAATTTTCGGACTTACCCTCTAAGAAAAATCCTGGCTACGCCTAAGCCCCTGCCGAAACAAAATCCTGGATATGGGCCTGACTGACTACCACCCACATGCCAATGGAAAATTAGGATGTTTGAAAAAAATCAATAACGGTAGCGACCATACTTTGCACAACAGCAGTTACTATTCTGTATAAGCGCCAACTGCCAAAGCGTTAAGGAATATTCGGGAAAACTCGGCGGTATGTGCCCAATCCACCTAACCTAGATTAAATGATCATTTTTTAGCCATGTGCTGTTCCAAAAGTTAATGAGTCGTAAGATGAATTATTCTCGGTAAAACTGCAAAGCGATAAATCTAATCAAGATTTGGAATCCTCCTTGGATAAGCGGCGCAGGGTTGACAAGTGCTCTTGCCAAAAAACCTCAATTTTAACCTCAAACTGCCTAAAAATCAACAAGCCATGATTAAGCATAGGCGCAAAAAAACTCAATCGCTAAAAAATGCCTCCAACGGCCTCAAAAAAATCCCGAAATGGGGGGAAGACCCCCAACTTGGCGGCAGCCCTGAAGCGGCGATTAGCAAACTTCGATTTATCTGCGCGCAAGAAATTCGTTATTTTATTGACTCGTGTGTCCTATTACTAATACACGTACAACATCCGTATATATATTATCGTTGGTTTAGAATTTTGATCAGTTTTGTATTAGCGATAAACTTATTTTCTTCTTCTTCTTCTTCTACAAGAAACAAGAACAAGAAAAACAAGAAAATATTTATTGTCCAGAAAAATGCACGAAATTTGGTAAAACACGAATACATGATAAAACAGCGACTGAACAAAAGGACATACAGATCACGAGTGTGATACAACTAGGTATGCCCCGACAATAAAACTGTAAAATCAATGTTTAGGAGCTCTTTTTTGAACAAACAAAGGTTGGGAGAAGCGACTATTTGATCAGGTAAGGAGTTCCAAATTTTCAAATAGCGCTGGGAAAAGTCGTTTAGGTGAGCATTTGAACGGACAACTGGTAACTTAAGTTTTACGGCAGTTTGTTGCTCGAGTTTTGCTGGAACTAAAAATAAAAAATTCATCAGCATCAATACAAGATAAACCGTTAATAATTTGATACATTAGACATAGACATATGTGAAGACGACGAAGTTCTAAAGCAGGTAGGTTAAGAAGCTTCAGGCGTTCAGGATAGGATAAATTACTATGAAAACCAAAAAGACGTTTAGTAAATTTACGCTGAGCATTTTCAAGACGATTTATATCATTTGCATAATATGGATTCCATACAGAAACAGAAAACTCAAGCATGGGTCTTACATAAGTGGTATAGGCCTTAACTAAAATATCTTCATCACGAGAAAGAAAAGCTTTGTGTATTAGGAAACAACGAGAAACAGCTTTTTTAATTATGTGATTTAAATGTTCGTTACAATTAAGATTATAAGAAATATAAACACCTAGATCACGAACGGAACTAATGTCATTTGGAATAGTTATATTATTGAGAGAATAAAGCTTTTTTGGATTATTTTTACCGAGATGCAAAACTGCACATTTTTCCGTAGCAACAGGAAGTTGCCAATTAATAGACCAAGTATAAATATTATCCATGATCTCTTTGTATTAAGTGATAATCAGAAGATGGACCGAAGATTTTGACATCATCAGCAAAGAGGTAAATTTTACTATATTCAATCAAATTACATAGGTCATTAACATAAATTAAGAATAAGGTAGGACTAATACTAACTACCTTGGGGAACACCACTGCCAACAGGCATGAAATCAGAAAAAAACTCCGTCAATACAAACACGCTGAGACCGACCATGTAAAAAGGAATCAAGCCAATTAAAAAGTAGACCTTTTATTCCATATTTTGAGAGCTTAGGTATATAAAAGCTTAGATAACGGGATTTTATCAAAAGCTTTAGAAAAGTCGATGTAAGCTACATCAACAGGAGTCCTATAACTCAAAGATACCGTCCAGCTGTGTTTACATTTAAGTAGTTGTAATTCACAAGACTTAGATTTCAGAAAACCAAACTGAGAAGAAGATAAGAGTCTGTTTGTAGTGAGAAAAATCGATAATTTTTGAATTAATCAAATTGTCCATGATTTTAATTGATGAGCAGCAAATAGAAATCGACCTGTAATTTCTCACTAAAGCTGCGTCACCTTTTTTGAAACTGGAGTTACATTTGCCAATTTCCATAAATTGGGGATAGTGCTAGTTAAAAAAGAAACATTAAAGATACTTGCTAAAGGCTCAGCAAGATAATTTGAAAGTTTTTTCAAGAAAAAAATGACAGAGTCCGTCGGGATCAATAGAAAAAGAACCTTTTATTTGATTTAAAACCAGTTCTACTTGAGGCGAATCTATACTTCATCCGAGTCGAGCTCGGAAAGCTTGGCGTGGGAAAAAACTTTCCGAGTTCGTCCGAGCTCGGAAACTTCTTACGAACTCGGAAAGTCTTTCCGAGCTCGGAAGGGTCGGACCTTTCCGATTTTCCGATCCGAGTAAATTCTAGCTCGGATAGGCCTTCCGAATAAGTCGGAAAGCGTTCAACTTTACTCGGATAGGAAGTCATCAAATGCACACAAAAAATAAATGTGCATTTACCACGAAGTTCCCTACTCGTCATGCACCTTCGTGAATATTTATGAACTGTGCTATGCTGCCCACTGGCGTAGCCAGTGGGGGAAGGGGGAATTTCCCCTGGGGAAAATTTTTACATTTTCAAAAAGTGAGCAATATGGTTGCGCGATGGGCTAAAGTTTCTAATATGGTTTTGTCTCCGATTTTCCTAAAAATAATTTTTTCTGATAGATTCGGGACCGCTGAGTCCAGAAATGAAAAGCGTTAAGGGGGCTGACGGATATTTGTGGAGATAGAGCCCTTCGAACTTGCAAAAAACGTGATTATTTCGATGTTCTTAGGGCTCCATCTCCACAAATATTCGTCAGCCCCCTAAACGCTTTTGTTTTCTGGACTCAGCGTTGTCGAATCTATCAGAAAAAATCATTTTTAGGAGAATCGGTGACAAAAAAATTTTTTGAATAAAAAAATTATGCAAAAAAAATTATGCTAAACCCCATTTTTAGCATTTCTACATTACAGTTCTGGGGTATCATTCGAGAAAAATGAGTTTCGGAACCAGCGAACCGCGATAGGAGAAGCATAGAGGTGTTAGAACAAACGAAGACCAGCCAAGTGGCAGCCGCGGAAAGAAAACCGGAACGTTCAAGCTGCAAAGCTGATGGAAATATGACAGAGGAAAGGCGAAGCAGAATTAGAGAAAGAGTGAAGCGATCCTGAACCAATTAGTCATGTGATAAGTTTATTTGGAATAATAAAGAGACATGCGGATGTGTTTGACTCCTCGTAACTCATTATACTGTAACATATCATGTTTACTACATTAGTGTAAAGGACCAGGAAGTAGGTAATTTTTACCCCCATGAGGTGGGTGCGGGTAAATGTGGGACGTTCAAAGTACAATGAAACAGACTATATGGAATAAAAACAGACCTGCGGATGTGTTTCATTATACTGTAGAATATAAAGTAAATAGAATAAGTTTAAAGGACATTTACATAAAATCATGAAGTAGGTAATTGATAACACCATGTAATTTATACTCCCATTAGGTGTGTGCGGGTAAATGTGTGACGTTCAAAGTACAATGAAACAGACTAGATGGAATAAAAAACAGTGTTTACTACATTAGTGTAAAGGACCAGGAAGTAGGTAATTTTTACCCCCATGAGGTGGGTGTGGGTAAATGTGGGACGTTCAAAGTACAATGAAACAGACTATATGGAATAAAAAACAGACCTGCGGATGTGTTTCATTATACTGTACAATATAAAGTAAATAGAATAAGTTTAAAGGACATTTACATAAAATCATGAAGTAGGTAATTGATAACACCATGTAATTTATACTCCCATTAGGTGTGTGCGGGTAAATGTGTGACGTTCAAAGTACAATGAAACAGACTAGATGGAATAAAAAACAGACATGCGGATGTGTTTTACTGCTTGTAACTCATTATACTGTAGAATATAAAGTAAATAGCATAGGTTTAAAGGACATTTACATATAAACATGAAGTAGGTAATTGATAACACCATTAGGCGGATGTGTTTGACTCCTTGTAACTCATTATACTGTAGAATATCACGTTTACCGCATTAGTTTAAAGGACTTATAGAAACGATAGAATATGGTATTAGTAAAAATTTGTTGAACACAAGTTTGGTTTTGTTACTGATCTTAGTAAAGCCTCAACGCATTTGATCAAGTACCTTCCTTGATGAAAATTATCTAATCACAAATATTACTGTATCACAGAAATCGAACTACTTTCTATATTCACCACAGGCGACGATGGGATTGGACAACATTTAAGAGACTGATGTGCGATTGGTAGGAAAAAGCGCAAAACTTATCTTTTTTTAGACCTCTGCGAAATCCGTCAACAGCGAATCAAATTGATTCGTGCTAAATTTTCTAGCATGACTGGAAAAATGACCTATAAAAAGGGGATGCAGAGCCCACGCGCGCGTAGTCAATTAGATCACAGTGCTCTGACGGGTGAATATGTTGGAAATGGGTGGCATGATTAATGTGTCAATAGTATGATGAATAATAGTTTGTAAAATCGCGATTTACATATTGTTTGTGCTGGAAATGAATTATAGATATGAAGTGATACACTGCATAAATAATTACCTACATAAATGTTTGTTATTCAGGGAACGATTTAAATGAATTTATTAAAAATCGTGAAATTTTGCGAAGATCGTGATGGGTTGCCCGAGAAGCTGGCGGAGTTGGGACTGGTTCCACGCGCAGGCGAATACGACTGTCCAACATGTGGCGGGAAGATGGTTCTAATCAAGGATGAATCATGGGTGGATGGATGGATATGGACGTGCCGGGCGCGTGTGTTGGTCAGGAAACAGAAGGCGCGGCCTTGCGGAGTGCGAGTGGGCTTGCGCAAGCACACGTTTTTTGAGAATTCGAAGTTACCGATTTGGAAAGTTCTTGGATTCGTCAATTTCTGGGTCGGAGGTGCAACTTTGCGATTTACTGGCGAACAGCTCGAGATGGCCCAAGAAAGTCTGGTCAACTGGTCATCTTACTGCCGGGAGGTCGTATTTGATGCATTCTTCACGAACCCAGAAAAACTCGGTGGCCCTGGGAAGGTCGTCGAGATCGACGAATCCAAATTCGGTAAGCAAAAATATCATAGGGGGCATTCTGTGGAGGGCCAATGGGTCTTCGGCGGCTATGAACGTGGCTCCGGTCGCATGTTTATGGTAGCCGTCGAGGGCCGGGGGTCTGACACACTGCTACCCATAATCCGAGAGTGGATTAACCCGGGTATGACGATTCTTTCTGACTTTTGGAAGGCATATGACTGCTTGGGAGACCATGGCTACATTCACATGAAAGTAAATCATTCTCTGAATTTTAAAGATCCTGACACACAGACACATACTAACGCCATTGAGTCCTCCTGGCGAGCAGCCAAGTCTAGTTTTGCATCGTCAGGGAGAATCAAAGCACACGTACCCGGTAATCTAGCTCGGTACATGTTCCAAAAGCGATGCAAGGAAATGCAACTTGATCGTACGGTCGAGTTTCTGCGGATGGCTGGGCAGCTGTACAATCCGTGTAAGCCCAGTGCACCACGATTGGACGAGGACAGGGACAGCCGCGAGGAATTGGAGGACAGTGACAGCCACGACGAATTGGAGTTTTAGTATAGTAAGTTGTGTTGAAAACATATTTTCTGATCATTCAGTTCAGCTTAAGACGGGCTTAGGCTTAGGCTTAGTTATGTGCCTTCACATTGGTGCCAGGGGATGATGTAAGCCTGAGTCAGGTGGGGCAAAAATTGCGGAGCGAGCGAAGCAATTTTTGCCCCATCTTAGGCTTAGGCTTAGATCATCCCCTGACACCAATCTGAAGCCTCAAACAGCGCTTTTTAGGCTTCTAATCATCAGGAGCAGCACTATGAATCCAAGACATGCCCTGAACCAAGTTTGCAATATGCAAATCAGCCTAATTTGCATACTATGCAAATCAGGCTAATTTGCATATCAAAACTTGGTTTCCACGGCCAGTTTAAGGTTTCTAGTGATGCTCGCAATGATTAGAAACCCGAAAAACGGCTGTTTTGTAAGAAATTGAAAAATCAGTAATTACGAATATTTTCCCAGTTCTGACGTTAAAAAAGCGTGAAAACACTGTTATCGGGAAAATTGAGAGAAAACCATATTAGATAAAATTTGGTGATTAGATCCATGCGAGCTAAATTTTTGGCAAATAGATACTTGCCCACAACTCACCAGCTTGCTTATACGAACATCTTAGGCTTAGGCTTAGAAAGTGTATTCACATTGGTGCCAGCTGATGGTCTAAGCCTGAGACAATTGGGGCGAAAATTGCGGAGCGAGCGAAGCGAGCGGAGCAATTTTTGCCCCAATTGTGCCTTAGGCTTAGACCATCAGCTGGCACCAATTTGATATGCACGGCAAGTCTAAAATAATAACCGTGATGAATCGATTACACCCTGCTTCGGCTTTGTTAACGTCAGAACTGTAATGTAGAAATTAAAAATTGGGTTTAGCATAATTTTTTTTCATAATTTTTTTTCAAAAAATTTTTTTGTCACTGATTCTCCTAAAAACAATTTTTTCTGATAGATTCGAGGACGCTGAGTCCAGAAAAACAAAGCGTTTAGGCGGTTGACGAATATTCGTGGAGATAGAGCCCTTAGAACATTGAAATAAACACGTTTTTTGCAAGTTTGAAGGGCTCTATCGCCACAAATATTCGTCAGCCCCCCAAACACTTTTCATTTCTGGACTCAGCGTACTCGAATCTATCAGAAAAAGTAGTTTTAGGAGAATCGGAGACAAAACCATATTAGAAAAAAATTCCGCGTGATGCTGTTTTGCGATAAAAAAATCGAAAAATTCGGTGCTTCGCGCCGGTTTATTCTATTATTTGGCAGTTTCTACCGTTTCATTGGTGGAAAATCAAAAAATTAGCCCTTCGCGCGCATAAGAAGCATTTTTTCCGTCAAAAACATGAAAATTTTTTTGAGAAAATTTAATTTTTTAATGGCTTAAATCGTGCAGGATGGTGTAAAAAGCCCAAAAAGCACGTTATTCAACGGCCCCGCGCGTTTTTAAGCGTTTTTTTAGACGAAAAATTTTTTTGGAATCCCCCCTGGCGAAAATCCTGGCTACGCCTATGATGCTGCCCTTGCCGAGTTTTCGTTTCAGTTTGTAGTTACGTTGGGCTGTTATTTGTTGTGTTGCGTAGAACTGCAAAAAGCTAATAATGATTGCACAAATTGACAGGTCGAACATAGCATCTTCTTTTTTTGCCGAGATCGTTCTAGCTTTAGCAGGTACCAGAAAATTATGTAATCAAGTTTTGACGCCATTTTCAAAATACCAGCACAAGAAAAACAATACAACATGCAAACAGCGCTAAATTTTGTACGAATAATAGGATAATTTTTTTGCGCCCCAAGCAGAAAACATGAGTCAGTTACTTTTGACGGATGGGTTAAGCTCGGACAATTCTTTTTTCTTTCCGAGCTCGGAAACATTGAAAAAACTCAGACGGACTCAGACAAGTCTGTTAAGTATAGATTGGGGGCCTCCGAGCTCACCTTTCCCAGTTTTTACTCGGAAAGGTCTTCCGAACTCTTCCGAGTTGAAACATAGATCCGCCTCTAGTCAGCCTTTTCCAAGAATCCGAATTATTAACTACAGTAAATCGAGATGGCATGCCTAACGCCAGCAGTACAAAGGACGCTAGAAGGACGTTTGTTTATTTCTCTCAGCTATATTTCTTGGTGCACCACATATTTTTTATATTTGCGAGACAAGTAGTGTTGGCTTTTCTTTCCAGAACAGGCAACTTTGACTGACTTTTTGCGATTTTCGATTTACGCTAGATTTCCAGAATTTGAGAGCGGCCCATGTGTGCGCACCGCATATTATGTTGTGTGAGTGAAACAATTTGCTGAGTACAAGGCGCCTTCTTCGAGTATGTAGCTTTTCTTATCTTGTGACTACAATGCTAGTTTATCAGGCTATGCCAGAACATTGGAGGTAGAATTATCTGATTTAGACTAGAAAAATCTCCTATAGTATGTTCTATGTCAAACGGCCCATTTTTTTAAAAGTCTAATTTCTGCATTAGTTTTTACTCCACGAATTGTCTTTTTCAATGATTCCCTCGTATCGGCTGATTGCTTTAAACTCTCCTTATTGATGTTCAACGTAAAATGTGGCGTATCTAACAAGCTGCCGCAACTCAAAACCGCAAGATTTTCTGCTACAGTAATAAGCCTTAGTGCGAAAAATGCGCCATGGAACAGACTATATATAGAGATGCTCTCGAATAAATGAAAAGACTTTCGTTACTTACATTAGTAATTCTGATTTACAGCATTTGAAAATCGGCAAAGAAAAGTTGCAAGCTTGTTGAGGCCGACTAATAGTTCAACGGCTTCGATTTTATCAAAATTCAGTTCTTCATTTTGCTACTATGAGTTCAAGAATGCGATTCTCAGTGAGGTTTACCGAAAATCTAGTTTCTTGCTTAACGCATAGAGCGCTTCAAATTTATTTGTACTGTATGTTCAGGGTTGCCTGCCAAGTTGGGGGCCTTTTCCTAAATTTGGGGATTTTTTGAATCCGTTGTAGACGTTTTTTAGCGATTGATGTTTTTTGTGCCTATGCTGAACCATTGCTTTGGGGTTTTTTTAGGCAGTTTAAATTAAAATTGGGGGTTTTTTGACAATAGCTGTTGTTATACAAACCCTGACCACCCATTTTTCCTAACGATTCGGTTCGCAATGTGAGCCATACCCACATTTAAAATTTCGGTATACATTCTGAGGGTTCAAAAACGTTCAAAAATTGAGCGCTCATGCTTAAAAACCGATGTGTTTTTGCAGAAAGTCTATCCTACATAAAGTGGCAAGACCCAAAACGAGTTTTTGAACATTTTGTTATTGCAACAACAACAACAATAACAAGAAATTTTATTACCAATAAATCAAACTGATAAAATACAAAATGACGAGACACGTAATGGATAAATTACGAATTAATAACGGGACATGCGAGTCAACGAGATGACAAATTTTATGCGCGGCTCACAAGATACCTAGATAAAGCAAAGTTTGCTAACCTAGATAAAGTCAGGAAGATCGTTCTAAACTGCAATATATTTGTAAAAGAAATCAAACTTTTCTAGATGAGAATAAACAACAGGTATAACTATACATGCACAGTATGGGAATTCTGGGGGTGAAAACCTAAAGTGCCTTTTTTGGGTCCAAAAATGGCCGGTACGCGTTAAAAAACATCGTTTTTTGGCGTTTCTGACGATACTCTATCCTTCTAGAGCATGAAATCATGAAAAAATTTCGAAAAAAGTCGAATAAATTGACCAATATATCGCTTAACACATGAATATATAGCGCGCGCGAAGCGCCGAAAATTTGGCGATTTTGAGCAAATAGATAGCCAAAAACCCGTAAAAAGACTTTTTCTACCAATTTTCAGGTACATTTAGGAAACTTTTGAAAAATCGCCAATTCTGGGGGGGTTGGAAAATTTTTTGCGGGGGGGGGGGGGTGAAAAATGATTCTGCGGGGGTGAACCCCCCAAGATCATGTATGGGTATAACTAGTTTAAATCTATTAATGCTGCGGGTAATATTAGGATTAAATACAAAAAATCATCAGCTTCTAAACATGATTTATGAGAAATAATTTAATACATCATGCACAGGCAAATCTGTAAGTGTCTTAATTCAAGTCTCCATAAAAAAATTTAGTGCACTGCAATGAATATAACGATCAGTAATATGTTCTATCTCCTAAAACTGCATTTCCATACCTTTACTAGTGCACTTCAGCCGATTTCTACCAAATAATTTATCGAAATGGCGCGAAGGACCAGAAAATTTCGAAATTTTACCTCTCTTAAACGCATTTTTGCAATAAGATAGCTGCGATCAGCGCGGTGCGGCGCGCCTAAACATCAATAGCAAATAATTGAAAAATTTTTTGAAATTTTATCTCAGAGCATTTTTGCATTTCAAAAATTGTCCAAAAATCCGTGCAGAAGATATGAATTTTCAAAGTCAAAGTCAACGTTTATTGCAAAGTCAATGAAAACAGGTAAATAAATTGAAATGAAATGAAATAGTTTATTGCAACAGAGACGGAATTAAAACAATACAAATTTGGTCAAATTTAAAAAAAAAGAAAGAATCAGAGTAAATACTGAAATGTCTTCAGTGCAATGAAATATAATATCAAAAACCTGCGCAAGGACTATAAAGATGGTTTGCACTTACTTATAGTCTTACTTATAATCTGAAAATACATGTAAGTTCCACACAATATGGTGAAAATGATCACTGTTCCCGCGACTGCATTTTCCGTTTCCATTTTTCATTTCCCGAGTTTAACCTATTTTTCCTTTTCCATTCCAGGAGTATACCCGCTATTTATCCGGATCAGAATGATTCGTGTTATACTTTGACTGATAAGTTTTGCACCTGGCTCCCGACCGTCCTGTCGTTACATTTTCAGCGTGTACTGAGGTGGTAGGTGGCTTGCGCGAATGTTAAATCAAATTTGGAATGAATTGCCAGATTATGCCGCTGCATCTCAGAACATTGGTTTATTGAAAGAAGAGCTGCAAAACATTCATTTTACAGTATCATTCGGTGATGTGTGTCCTTTTGTTCAGTCGCCATTTAGTCATGTATTCGTGTTTTACCTGATTCCGTGTATTATTTCTGGACAATAACTATATTCTTTTCTTGTCTTGCCTAAAAGTAGCCACTTTGCACTCCTGTAGAACAAAATAAAAAGGTAACAGGTTCACATTTTATCTATTAGCACAACTTTTGATGCTGAATTTATCTGTAGTAGGTAATCATTAGCGTAATGAATGAATTGCATCCCTAACTTTTAGTCAAAATAAGCTTACTCGTGCAAGCCATGCTTAAATTCTTTTAGTACAAGCTGCAAAAGGTCCTCAGGAAGGCTGGAAGCAAGATGTAGAACATCATTCCGCTCAGAAAGATTTTCTTTCTGATGGAGAAAAATAATTTTTTTACTTCTATTCTCCTTGCATAAGATCAAATTACTTTTAAAGTTCAACTCACCCGTATGTTTGTATAAGGAATTTTTTCATTAGCACTGCAGTGTGGTGAATATGCTCACATTACGTCTTCCTATGTAATTTTCTGCATCCTTTTGAGGATTTACCTTCTCTGATATTTAAAATTCGTCAATGCTTGTTTTTTAAACAAATTACGGCGAGTTTTGTACAGGTAAAGAATGTCATAGTAAGGCGCCGTCAAGCAATATCTCACAATGTTGTCTGGTAATTAGGCAAAAGTTTCAATATTCAACGCGTCATGGGTAATGATTGCTGCAGAAGTCAGTCTTCACCAAGTTCCGGTGTCACGTCGACATCAACTAAACTTTTATCTGGATCTGGAGCCGGCAATAGCGTATCTAATATGGGGAACAGTCACTTCGCTCCGAGTATCCAGACTTGTAGTTCGGGAGGCTGTTCCGTACCAAATGTTATTAATTCTCAGCAAGTTCAACAGCATCAGGTGATTGCTAGATATTTTGGGTGATGCTATCTAAATCTCAACATTTAATTTTGCTCTTCCTCTTACTACTTATGTAATCGTAAAACGAATGGGATCAGAGCTTACGTGGGCTTTGGGGGTTGTTGGAGCGGGCTATTCTCCCCCCCCTCCCCAAAAAGTCGATTACCCTACTCCCCAGAAGGCCGAGTACCCCCCCCCTCCAGAAATCAAAATACCCCACCCCCAATTCACCAATTCTATATTTTGAAATTTTTTAAATTTTTTTCGCATTTTTTGATGCCAATGGATAGTACTCGATTAGAAAACGTTGAAAAATAGTGTTTTTTCGCCATACCACCATTTTTTGAGACAATTTTTTTACCTTTGAAAAAGCGCACCCCTTCAGAATTTCGGTGCTGCTCACCTATGGATCAGAGGCCTTCAACCAACTTGGCCCGGGTCTGCAATATTAACTTTATTTAATGCTTCAATATTGTGGATACGATCTCGGTTGGCAATGTCTTATCTTTTCTATTTTATCTTTTTTTCGTTCTTTAAATCTTGCTAGCATTTTAACTGCAGGTGATTCTGGAGCATGGAAAAGTACGCATGCATTCTATAAGTGGCAACAGCGTTGCTAATAATTCGGGAAGCTTCGCTGATCAGACAACGCCAAATCCGAATCGAAAGGGAAACCAGTCCGCAGTAGCGATGCACAAGTTTAGCAAGCGACCAACTGCAAGTGAATAAAAGTCTTTAATTTTTATTAATCATTATACTGTAGAGCTTTATACCTGCTGTTTTTTGCATAATAAAATAGAATATTTCGCTAGGCATTTTTAATTTTAGAATTTATAAACATAACTGAAAGGAACCTTACACATATGCGGGACAACTTGTAGCTAACTATATTAGCTTCGTTTTGTTTATGTTGCACTAAATTTATAGGCGCAATCGCATCTATTGATAGATTCTACTATTTATATGATAAGAACGGTTCTGATTATGTAATACAAGTTGTCATCTTCAGACCGTAGATCCACAAGCTCAGGGTCGACACTCGACGGGGTAAAATCACGGTTTTTTTTGTATTCGGCAAAGATTTTTCCCGATGTACAAAGACTTTTGGAACCGTCTTTGTACATGTACAAAGATTTTAGGGAAGACAAAAATTGCAAAAAAGGTTGAAAATTTGCAAACAAAATCTTCGCTTCGCGTCGAAATGAGTAATTGTGTGTTTAAAATATCTTTATAATGACAGAAATTGCATTTGAAAGGAAAAAATGTCAAATTTTTCGGGCCGTTTTAAGACGATTTTAAGTGCGTTTTGCCCTCAGAAACCCAGAATTTTGCTAAAATACACTACCAAAGGTCGAGCAACTCTGTTTTTACCACACTGAAATCGCTACCGTACCATATTATAGTACCCAAAAATTTATGTGTACAAAATGTACAAAGACTTTAGGGACCATCTTTGTACATGTACGAACGGATCTGGTACAAAAAACACTGGTTAAAGTCCCAGAAATCTAGACCAGCAAATTTGGTGTTCATGCTTTTTCAAGTTGACTGACGAAAATGATCATAATAGCCTATATAAAACGCTTTCAGTGATTAGTTCGCGTATTTAAGCATTTTTAGTCGATTTTGTCTTCGTTATATTGCCCTTAGCGCTAACATGATACATTTGGAGAGAGACTTGCGTTTTTAAACCAGTTGACACGATTTTGGGTGCTTTTTTAAGTAGAGAGCATTCAAAATTAATAATCTGGCGAGAAATTCTGACATACATTTTTAATACTGTTTTTTGTCCTAAAGAGTGATGCAAAAAATACATATTCCGCCAGCTCAAAATCGCCGGTCAGTGTACATACCTGCCTGTCTGACCCTTCAGGGGCTTGACACGCCTCACCCGCATGTGCATGTTATGCATGCACATAGAATGTAAAGGGCAATGCATTTACAGCATGGAAATTCTGGGGGACAGGCCTGAAAAGTTTTTAAAAAGTGTCTATTTGGGCTGAAAAATGATCGGCGCCCGTCGAAAACACATTTCTTTTTGCCTTTCGGACAATGCTTGTTCTTTCTAAAAAATAAAATCATGAGGAAATTTCGAAAGAATATGGGGAAAAATCAAATTAATTGAACAAAATATAGTCAGAAAATGTGTAGATGGCGCGAAGTGCTAAAAATTCTAGGCTTTTGAGCCAAAAATGAGCTAAAAACGCAAAAAGACATTGTTTACAATTTTTACAAAAAAAATCGGTAATTATTAATTTTCGCAGCCATTTTTGCGGGGGGGGGGTCAGTTGCCATTCTGAAAGTCGATACTGCCCCCCTCGACCCCCGCTCCCGCAGAACACGTATAGTGAGGGGGTATTACACCCTCCCGCTGAAGGGTCAATCAGACAGGCACTTTTCGGCGATTTTGAGCTGATGGAACGTTTTTTTGCTTTATTTTTGAAGTGAAAAGCAGTAAAAATGTCAAAAATTTTCGTCGCGGCCTGATTTGTAAATTAATGTTTTTTACTCAAACAGCGCTCAAAATTGATTAATTTCTGTATTTTTATGTAAAAGGTGATATTGGCGTGCAGTCAAAATGACTAAAAAAAGTGCTTTCAAAATGCGATATTACTCATAAAATGTTTTATGGGCTATTTTTACCATTTTATTTGTTTAAAGAGCAAAAATCGCGAACGTTAAATTTTACTCGTTTTGGATTTCTGAATTTTACCACTCCTGCCGACCCTTACTACATATGTGCATTTATGGTGGCGTGTGTAATCTCAGATATATACTAGGTCGAATTTTTTGATCATCCGCCGGCATACATGTGTCCTAGCATCGGGATTCCTGAGGGTACAATTATAAAGTGTCGCTACGTCCAAGAAAATGGTAGGTTTATACGCGTCAAAAACATCTCTGTTTTTCAAAACATTTCTGACGATGCTCTATCTTTCTGCCTTCTCGCGCATGAGTATAATGACGCGAAGCGCTCAAAAATTTGTCAAATTTTTACCGATCAAATATCGCTAAAATGTTTTTAAAAGTTTTTGACTTTTCTGTAAATTTCTTCTAGAAAATTTTTAGGAACTCCCTCGAAAAATCGCCAAATTTATAATGGGTGAAAAATTCGCGGGGATGAAAACCTTCGACCTCCCCCCCCCCCACGACTGTGATGGTAGTTCGGCATTGTGGAAGGAGAGAATCCACTTTCAATTTTCGATCGAATGTACGCACGCGTCTAAAGACTTGAAACAAGTTCTTGCCAAATATGGGTGATGGTCAAATGGCTCAGAAATCATGGGGAACGGCCGACCTTGGGTATCCGCTCCTGACCACTACGTACGATCAGTTTGTAAGTACAGCTTATCATTGTACGTGCATTACAAAGAGTTCAGACCCTACTTAATGCAGCAAGTAGGAATACAGAATCCGACCTGAGCAAGAATCGCACGACGACGTTCGCCTGAAAGAATAGTTATTTATTTCTTTTTAAGCTATTCCTTTTTCATCCCTTTAGAACTGCGCGTCTTAACTTGATGACGAGAATTTTATTAAATTTACTTTTTTAGTTCGAATCACTTTCATAGCGTTATATCCTTTATCCGAATCAAGAGAGAGCAGATGGCGACAACAGCTTCAAAAATGAGATCGATTTCATGCTTTTATTCGATGATACGTGAGAAAATCATCTCATTCTTCACTTAGAATAAAAGCTGGACTAACTCATTTTTTCCAATAGGTATTTTATAACATTTCGTCCTCTTTATTCGTTGAATACTTCTTCTTTCCATTCTAACATTAGACCGTCAGTTTTAACGCTAATAAAAATGCATTTTTTACCACTCCTTTGTGTTTTATAGCTGTATATGTAAGGCGATGAATAGCCAGGTTTTTTCTGGTTTTTCAAAATGTCGTT
>JAVLUZ010000154.1:13237415-13299555 GCA_036768485.1 Mermis nigrescens
TATACCTACCTAATGTTAGAATTGAAGTGATACATTATTTTAGAATGTGAGCTTGAGTAAATAGATGAACTATCACTATAAAACATGCATGTAATCGCTTAAAATTTTATGAGGGTCCTCGGTATACATATAACGGCTAGAAATCTAGGGTAGGGGTCCTCGTTATTTTTGTAAGGAAGGGGTTAGCAAATAGATCGAAAGTGGTAAAAAACACATAAAAATAGCAAAAAAAGTGCAGGTTTTCGCCAAAAAATGGGGAGGGTGGTCAAATATTTTCTGACTTTCAAGGAAGTTCGAGGCTTCAAAGCGGGTGGGAGATGGCCCAAATACCCTGTCACATGCATATTTCTAAAATATTTGGGAAGGGGGTAAGCGGCTCCATTTTGCAGCCGCCTGAAAAGTAAAAATGGTAGAATTTGGCCAAGAAATTCCACACCTTTACAGTTTTTGTTCTGCGAAAATCTTTTAGGCCATCTACAAAGACGTCCTGAAACGTCTTTGTACATCAGCAAGTTCTCGCCGAATACAAAAAGACCGTGCTTCTAAATGTGATAATCTTCGGCCTGAACGCTGATAATATTGCCTGGCGCGAAGCGCCGAAATTGTATGAGGTTTTGATGGAATTGACACATAAAACTCGACTGGAGAAAGCTAAACAAGTTGTACTAAAATCAGAAAATACTACAAAAATTGTAATATGCGAATTAAATCTTGTAATAAACAACACTGCGCTTGAATGGGAAAATGGAAAACGTCAAACATTCAGAAACCCAAAAAAACTACAAATATACCGCTAAAGGTCGAAAAATTATGTTCTACTACACTGAAATCGTTATGGTACTATATTAAAGTATACAAAAATTTATGTATAAAAAAGTGTTTTTTGTATTCGCCAAAGATTTCCCGATGTACGAAGACTTGTGACTATCTTTGTACATGTACAAAGATTTTAGGAAGATAAAAAACTGTAAAGGTAAAATTCCACAAAATTTTCGGCGCTTCGCTCCGATATGAAAAATTGTCTGTCCTATACATTTTAAAATGGCAAAATTTGCATTTAGAATGGAAAATGTCAATTTAGGCGCTTCGCGCCATGACAATTTTAGTACTTGGCGAAACCTGAAATTTTGCTGTTATACAACAAAAGTTACAACTTGTTACCACAACAAATGCTACCGTACTATATAGTAAGCAAAAATTAGGTGTACAAAATGTACAAAGACTTTTGGTACCATCTTTGTACATGCACAAACGGACCGTGTACAAAAAAACACTGTACAAAATGTACAAAGACTTTTTGGGTACCATCTTTGTTCATATGGTTGCCGTTGTACGTTGTACAAAAAAACACTGTCACATACTGATAGTATGCGAAAATGTGTATGTTTAAAAAAATATATTTGAATAATATTGCTACAAAAAAATTTGTTAGCTCATACAAAAACCTTTTCGGAGATTTCGTACGCTACACAAGAAGCTCTTACATTAAAAATAGAGTTTATTAATAATAGTCCACTACTTAATTTGCTGGTCCTCCAATTTGGGATTTCACCCCCTCCCTCAACTCTGACCTTAGAAACTATAGGAGATTAGTTTATCGATCGGACGCAATTCCCGTATGAAGTTTACATTCGCCTATAATTAACCTCCGTCCTAATAAGTTACACAAGAAACGCGTTTTAAAAGCACGCGGTTCCCATTCAATTAAATGCGTTTTTGTAAAAATAGGTTGTTCAAAACATACAATTCAACTAGAAATAGAACGTATTTTGTCAACTCTAAATCTTTAGCCATAGCCATGAATGAATGAGTTAAAAGTAGCATTTAGTTTAAGTGTTAAGTGGAGGAATCGAAAACATGCAGATTTTCCAGAACATTTATTCAGTAAAAGCTCATTTATACACAGTAGCAAAGTTATAACAAGGATTAAGTAAGTATACATATATTCAATCAGTACAGCTCTCAAAATTAACACTTGCTCATTGATAAATAGTGCTAGTATCGTGCCTGTACAAAATACGAATTACACTAAATTTTTTCTTTTTGCCCCGGCCATTTGACTTAGCCAAGCCGGGCCGGGATGCTTAAAAATGGCCGATCAAGCGGGGCCGGGCCGGGGCTAGCCCCGGTCGATCACTAGAGTACTACCTCTACCGACTTGTACCTAAAAAAGCGTCTAAAGTGACTTAAAACATGTTCGTGCATGGTCAAATGGCTCAGAAATTATGGGAACGGCCGACCTTGGGTGGGGCTCCCGACCACTACGTACGATCAGCTTGCAAGTACAGCTTATCATTGTACGTGTATTACAAACCGTCTCATAGACTTACTTAATGCAAGTAGGAATACAGAAATATTGAGCAAGAATCGCACGACGACGTTCGAGAATATTTATTTATTCTTTTGTTATTCCTTTTTCACTTTAGAATCAAAATAACCAGATGAATCATTTTATTAAATTTACTCTTTCAGCTGAATCACTCTCATAGCGTTATATCCCTATGAATCAAGAGCAGATGGCGACGTCAGCTTCAAAAAAGGAGATACTATGCTTTTATTAGATGATACGTAAGAAAATTTATCTCATTCTTCACTTAGAATAAAAAGCTGGACCACTATTTTTCCATTAATATGGTATTTGTAACATTTCGTCCTCTTATTCGTTGGAATATTTTCATTCTAACATTAGACCGTCAGTTTTAACGCTAATAAAAATGCATTTTTTACCACTCTTGTGTTTTATAGCTGTGTATGTAAGGTTATTCGATTTTTTCTGGTTTTTTCGTATGTACGTTCCATAGGTATTGTATATAGACTATTCATTTAACAGGGATTTCACCACTACCCACAGTTGGTCGTGCCCCGTCCTTCTTTCCTCCCCCATAAGGACGGACCGAGGGTATCAGGACTCTCGGCCGAGGCCGAGTGACTTAAAATCCTTGCCGGGCCGAGGTAATGCCGAGAGTCAAGCGCATATACCTATGCTCCAAGTAAATAATGTTTAGAATATTTTTGTATGCTTAGGAGCTAGAAATGGCCCGTACAGTTAAACACTTTATCAAACTAAACAGATGTTTATTGTTGTTAGTCATAATTCTCATTCCTTCACTCTTTAACCGCCCTGGTCATCCAATTCTGCGTGATAGGTAATATGACGGGAACTGCGCTGTATCTTCCGATCCATGTAGCGAGCATGAGAATTAAAACTTAGTCATCATATGAATAATCAATTCAGCACTTTGTTGTATGTAACAGGGTATGCCTAAATATAAGAAAAGCCATCAGGTAAAACAGCTCTGCTTTCGCAGATGCATTCTAAATAGTTATCACGTTCAACGGATATATTAAACGGGTTCAAATTTGATTTTAATCCTCGGCGCCCGGCACTTTTCCGCTTCGCCTGAGGCGTGTCGAGGTCTAAAACGCCGAGCCTTGCGGAGGCTGAGGCCGAGCGCTCTCGCCTGATCACTGCCCCATAGTCATGTGCAAATTTTGACATCGTCATCAATTTTTGACAAAAACTTGCGTTTTTATGCCATTTTTAGGTGGTTTTTGTCGTTTTCGGCCAAAACTGAGGTCATTTCCCGCTTAGAGAGGACAACTCCTTTACTCAAAATTATTGTTACATGTCTGGTTTGACTTAATGTTTTTATATTGGCCTACAAAATGGGTGAGAACACAATTTTTCAGCGTTTCCGACGATGGTTTATCTTTTCAGAGCGCAAAACATGGAAAAATTTGAAAAATATCGAAAAATTGATTAAATTGAACGAAAATAGATAGTGTCAAATGAGTCTAGGGTGTGAGGCGTCGAAAATTTGACACTTCTGAGCACACACAGACAGCTAAAAACACTTAAAATAGCGCTCTTTCTACAGATTTTTCGGAAAATCGCGAATTCTGCGGGGAGGGAGGAAAATTTTTTGGGGGACTTTTCTGTGGTTTAAACTCTAATATCCTCCTTCTCAAGATCATGTATTGTTACTCGTAAATGCACCTTTTTGCACGATTGGTGGTACGTAAAGCATAACGCTAGCGACGCCCAGGGCTACGTGCCGAGAAATTTCGTTGCATTACAAGAGAGCACGGAAAGCGAAGAGTATGATTATTTGCTAAATTACTTTTGTGTTGCTTATTCGGCGAGTCGTATTGATTGGGGAAATTTTCTCTTTGCTATTTTTTTAGATCTTTAAATCATAACAACCCTAAAAGCCAATTTTTGTTTTTCGCATGTACGCGCCCTGCGACTAGCCGGTTCGTCAGTCAGCTTATATACTGTCAGAGCAATTCCTCACTGATGGTTATCTTAGTTTTCACCAGTTCATTTGGCGAACACATAGAAAAAAATCGATCTAAGTCAAAAGTAAATACCGCAAAAATTGACTCAGACGTAAAACAACTTAGTTAAATAATCCGTCTCACGTGCATAGTTTTGCTGCAAACATTTCCCGTCAGATTTGATTGTCAGACCTGGCTAATCGTTTTAAAAAATCCTGCGAATGTATTTTCTTCATTATGCAATAGTACATAACAAATTTATATTAAGAAATAATTTTGTGCCAGAATGTCGCTAAAAGTCCCCAAGTTTTTCGGATTAAGTCTTTAAATAATCAGAAATTGATCTAGGCAAGCTATTTTTATATCCGAACTAAACGGTTTTTAGGTTCCAATTACACGTGGCGCGTGAGGTTTGGGGTATGCACACCAGAAGTCCAAATACTTTGAAACCAAAATATTCCCCCTCAAAATTCAATTTTTGTAAATGTTTTTGTTTTTTCGTAATTTTTGATGCCAATGGATACTTAGAGAGAGTAACCTTTTTATTCTGAACATATTGGTTTTTTAGACTTGATCATATACAGTAAAAGACTTGCTAATCTTTCCTTCTAAATTTAATAATGTCTTTTTTGATTCCTTCATATAGGAATTTATTTGCACCATTTTCTTTATTCATTTTGGTTACATGTGTATATTTTAGGTCTTGTTGTTTTCGCTCTTCAAAACTGTACTTCAATCTTCATTTCCGCTAGAATTGAATACGCATTTTTTCTGAGATCGATTGACCAAAATGTTGGTGCTAGGCTTTTAATAAGCCAAAAATAATCTGATGCAATCGAGCGCTGGCTTTAATATTTTGGGTCGACATGAATGCAAATTACTAACCTTGAACTTAATAATCAAGTAAACCGCTTGAAATTACATTTTTTTATCATGCAGCTTAGATTGTAGGGAAACAAAAAATTAAAAATATAATTGCGCGCGGTAGCGCAGATAAGAAGACCAACATATGCATTAGAGGAACATACAAATATCAAGGAAATATTTAGAAATGCCAGATGAAATTTATTGGTTAAAACGTTGATGGAAAAATTGTCCGGATGATAAGCTTTGTACACAAAAACTGCCAATATAGTGACACTTACATCATGTACGTGCGCTCATTCATCATACATTTTATAGCAGGCCTTAATCAGTACTGTAGACGAATTCGCATTCGAAAATGTGTTTATATGTGCATACATATGTATGAATGTACGAGTAAGTATATGTACGCTTGAACAGCAAAGAAACTGTGCTTGGTAAGAATCCGCGAGCTTCAAATTTTAGATGTCTAATGTAATGATACGTGTTAATGCATTGTTGTGTTTGTAGGTGGTTTGCTGGAAAAATTCCGAGGAGCATAGCTGAAAAGATGGTGATGAGTCCTAACTTGCCCAGAGGCGCATTTCTAATTAGAGATCGCGAAACGGAGCACGGTAGCTGTCCTGTTCTTATTTTTATTCGAAGCAAGCAAAAAATCAATTTTGAACGGCATAAATTTAACCTTTTTATAGTAATTCGTGAAACACATATATGTGTGCATAGTATATACATATGCCTACTGCATAAGCATTTTATTGAGAATCTTGCCAGAGCAATATGTCAGGGATTGTTTCATAAACGTATATTCTTATCTTATGTTTTGTTTGGTGTTCTTGTACGAAGCAGGTAGCGTTTCAATGTAGTGTCTGTGTTTCGCTTCTCGTCTTAGAAGCTATCTTAAAGCCGCGATCACTCAGCTAGCTGTTCTTATAGAGTTAGATCGCTTACTCTTCTGCTGCTAGAGAAATTACATAGTTGATGACGGTGATAGCATGTCATTGATCGAATCGTAGGGATCAGCTTGCGCCAATTATTGACTCTGGTCTCGCCCACGTTTAATTTACGTCTTACCTTGCTTGCAGTTCAGTCTTCTACCATTTTCGCCTTATTTGCTATGATATGCTGTACGCATGTTCATACTCGTTTCGCCTGAATGAAATAATCACAGCTCTCGTAGCGCTATTTTCTTCGTACTACAAGGATATTGCGTAAATCAAAACTCGTCGGCATTATCTCGTATCTGCAAAAGCGTGAGGTAGTAGTATAGGTACCATTGGTTGTACTGACCTCGACATAAAATATAGACGAACGAATTTCTCGCATTTAGTCACCAGCTCCATTGTCAAGTCATTCTGAGGAATAAAAAAACAAAGTTTATTCATGTTAGTTATTCATAATTCAATGGGCGTGCGTGTTAGGTGAGAAGCGAATAATTCCTTTGGCCCACAAAATTTTCCTATAGAAATATATGTATGCAATGCATGTAAACGCTAATTTATAGTTTCCGAAATCTAAACAATTCATGCATTATGCATTCTCTGTTCTCTATTGTCATGACGTTCATTTCTATGGCTAGTATGTTCCCAAACTGAGAAAACCTGAATGTACAAAAGCATCAGGAATAAACAGAACTAGAATCAATTGAAGCAATTCTCACGTTAAGAGATCGGTACATTATCAGTCAAGTTCTTTTTCTCTACATTAACAATCACGGCTCAGTTATATCTCATTTGTTCATAAATGTTCTGTATTGACGATATCCGATTTAATTTGTGAATCTTCTTTCAAGCCCCAATTTCTTCTTTATTTATATTTATCATTATTATCAAATATTTCAAAAATTCATATTAATTTTCTGATTGCATTTTGAGTTTCATATATGTATTTATTTGAAGAATTTTTATGAATATGCCTCGACTAATATGATTACGATAGCGAGCGGGGCGATAGCGTTAAACATTACAAGATAAAGAGGCTCGAAAATGGAGGCTTTTACATCACAACTCGCCGTACGTTTCTGTCATTGCAAGAATTGGTTCGTTATTATTCAGGTATGTAGTATGTATACTGCACGAATAAAATAAAGACCTGCATTATCACTTTGCATGTACATACAACAATGTGTCGTACGCAGAGCTTACCTAACTTTATGCACGAAAGTTTGAAAAGCAGGAATTTTGTGCCAGATAATTTTTTCCCTAATTATTGTGATTCAGGTGTTTTTCTTGGTTCTTACCATTTCAGGCTTCGATTACGAGTGACACGAGATTCAAATGACTTACCTGAAAAATTAATATAGTTTTGGATTGAAAATCACAAAGAAATTGCCTAAATATACTGTAAAAAAGCGTTTTTATCCTCTTTCATGCTTTAAATAAGTTTTGCTATGATATATTCAGCTTTACATTGAGGGTCATGTACGACCGGCCATCTTCATCCGACTTCATACCTGTAACGGCTCCGGCCATCTTCATCATACCTGTAAGTTTTTTTTTTCCGAAAATCTGGGGATTAAAAAAATTGCTCCAAGCCGGGGAAGGGGGCACAAATTGCGTGAAGAACTCTTATCCCATCTCATGCCTGTTCGACTTTGAATGTTGATGGCAATGCTGATAATGAGTGTGCGTGTTCAATGCTTTTAATTGTCATTTATTTCAAATCTTTATTTTCATAGCTTATTGCGTTGAATGATAAATAACGTTTATTTTTGAGGCATTGGAAGAATTTAGTCTTTCTTGTGACTCAATAAGTCAAAGATATCTTAAGCTGAAATTCTTGGACGAAAATCAAGACGTTAAATGTTCTAAGCATAATGCATCATATTCAGTTTTTCCTTCGATGAGAATTATGAAAGCGTTTCGCGCTTTCCGCTCAATTCAATTGTTGTGTTTGCGTGCTTGAAGGCAAAAAATTTTTCCATGATTTAAATTTTTTCGAAAAAACATTCCACAAATGATTCTCAATTTAATGCTCAAATATACTGCTTCACGCAGCATCTTTCTGATCGTCCATAGACGGTACAGGCGAGCACATAACCTAAGCAGCATATGCAATAGTCGGGGTTTGGCAGGGGGCAAAATCTCAGAAATCCATTACAGTAAATTTAACGCTCACGATTTTTTTGTCATTTAAAAGACCAAAATGAACAAAGAATTTCGCAAAAGGTCTTATCGTGGTAACATCGCATTTTTAAAGCATTTTTAGTCCATTTTGACTGCATTATATCTTTTACCACGAAAATACAAAATTGATCGATTTAGAGCGCTTTTTGAGTAAAAAAGTGCACATAAAAGGAATGAATCCGCGCGCGCCGGAGGTTCTGACATTTTTATTTTTGACCTCAAAAATGATGCGAAAATGTTCCGTCAGTTCAAAATCGCCGGAAAGTACCTGTCTGGCTGACCCTCGAGGGTAATACCCCCTTGCTACCCTAAGTGCATGTATGACCTATACATATATTTATGCGCGCAGAAATCGGATTGTCTCAATTCTGGTTTGTACTAGTGAGTATTTCGAGCATATACAAGTTATCGCTATGAAATTGAATGTTTGTTGAAGCTGTTGATTGTTTAGCTGCTGCAATTACTTACATGTTTACATATAGAAGTACATATTTATTCATAATGCTCAACAGCAAGAAATGTTTAATGCTTTTACGCTAATTTGTTTTTTGTTTCCTGTTGCATTATTTTTGATTATAGTTTTTGCTTGTGACTTTTTAGAAATGGGCAGATGGATTATGTCATATGCTGATCGTTCCGCCCCCGCAGTGACTTCACAAGACGTGGACTAGCCATCAGACGCAGAAGAAATTGGGAAATACCTCGGGTCAGTTGCAATTTTTGAAGATCGGGCAAGGCACTGTGAAGTTTTCTGTACGGTAAGGAAATGGCTAGAAATAACTATTTTTATTATTTACATTGCTTAATGCACAAGCATTTGCATTTCGCTTACGTCGTTGACTAGATGTTGACGATAAGACTAAATGAAGATTATCAGTTTGTGAAGGAATTATTCAGACGTGAGAAAATAGATAATTAGGAGAAGGGAAAATAGGATACAACATAAAATAAACGGCTATAATATTGGAATGTAATCGACACGCACAGTATGGGAATGGAGCAATTTAAATGCCCATTTTGAGGGGCGAGTTTAAAAGATAAACATTAAAATTTAGAGCATACAAAATTTTTAAAAAATCCAAAAAAAAAATCGGAAAAATCCAAAAAAATCGAAAAACGTTTACAAGAATTTTGGGGGAGGGGTGAAAACCTCCAACTCCTTCTTTCCTCTGATCAAGCATTAGTATAACTAGCAAAGAAAACGCTCTGGATGAACGTAACGAATATACGGCATAATTGTAGTACCGGGGACCCGTACTTTTAGTGTACAAATGTAATGTATGGCAGGGCGTAACCAGGATTTTATTTCGGGGGTCGCCCAAAATGGCAGAAGTCCCATATTCCGAGCCACCAGGAGATACGCGAAAATAATGGCATTTTTGAGCGTTTCTCGACAAGATCTATATTATGGTGAAGTAAAAATTTTAAAAAAGAATTCAAAAATTTTCTTGCTTTATTTCAAATTTGGATATAAAAAATCTATCTTTTAACCTATTGGTATTACTAATTTCGCAATTTCTCAATATCAAATTAAAGCTTGACTCCAAAACATTTTGAAATTCTTTTCTTTGCATTTAATTTTGCAGTTTTGTTAAGAAAACTAATTCAGAACATAATAAATCGGCGAGAAGCGCCGAAAATTTTTGACATATACGCTATTTTTAAGTAAAGTCTGGGCTTCTAAGGTAAGAAAAAGATAGAACATAAAAAATCCAGCGCGAAGCGTCGAAAATTTTGACAAATTCGCTATTTTTAAGTAAAATCTGGGCTTCTATGATAAGAAAAAAACATAGAACATGAGAAATTCGGCGCGAAGCGCCGAAAATTTTTGACAAATTCGTTATTTTTAAGTAAAATTTGGGCTTCTAAGGTAAGAAAAACATAGAACATGAGAAATCCGGCGCGAAGCGCCGAAAATTTTTGATAAATTCGTTATTTTTAAGTAAAATCTGGGCGTCTAAGGTAAGAAAAACATTGATAAATTCGTTATTTTTAAGTAAAATCTGGGCTTCTAAGGTAAGAAAAACATAGAACATAGAAATCCGGCGCGAAGCGCCGAAAATTTTTGACAAATCCGTTATTTTTTAGTAAAATCTGGGCGTCTAAGGTAAGAAAAAAGATAGAACATAAGAAATCCGGCGCGAAGCGCCGAAAATTTTGACAAATTCGCTATTTTTAAGTAAAATCTGGGCTTCTAAGGTAAAAAAAACATAGAACATAAGAAATCCGGCGCGAATCGCCGAAAATTTTTAATAAATTCGTTATTTTTAAGTAAAATCTGGGCGTCTAAGGTAAGAAAAAAGATAGAACATAAGAAATCCAGCGCGAAGCGCCGAAAATTTTTGACAAATTCGCTATTTTTAAGTAAAATCTGGGCTTCTAAGGTAAGAAAAACATAGAACATAAGAAATCCGGCGCGAATCGCCGAAAATTTTTAATAAATTCGTTATTTTTAAGCAAAATCTGGGCGTCTAAGGTAAGAAAAAAGATAGAACATAAGAAATCCAGCGCGAAGCGCCGAAAATTTTGACAAATTCGCTATTTTTAGGTGAAATCTGGGCTTCTAAGGTAAGAAAAAGCATAGAACATAAGAAATCCGGCGCGAAGCGCCGGAAAATTTTGAGTTTAGAAGCTAAAAAGTAAGCTAAAAACGCATTATGGCTGTCCACAATCCGTTTCCACTTCACTTGAAGAAAAAAGCAAAGGGTCCCCCTTTGGTTTTAAAAATTATTTTTCCATTTCGGGGGCCCGGGCCCCCCCCCCCGCCCCTCACCTGGTTGCGCCCCTGAATGTATGTACCACTTATATGGTAAGACAAGTGGTGCACCAGGGCCCTGTTGCACAAGCGGCTAGGAGTGTAGGAGTTAGGAGTGTAGGAGGAATTCCTGTTGCACAGTCTAGGAGTAAGGAGACTCCTAAAGTAGGAGTGTAGAAGTAAACTAGCAAAGAAAAATGCTCCGATGGAACAAAAAAGATGAATATACTTGAAATTGTGGATTATTAAGGATGTAAAAGAAGGGACTAGGGAGAATCTACCTAAAGTCGCAAAATCTGCTAAAAATCACACTTTCTCTAAGCAACGCAAAAAATCGAAGTATATTCTGCGGTTAACACATTAGAATAAATATTTAACCATAAAAATGATTGAAAAAGCAGCACGTTAGCTATGCAGCAGCTATGGGAAATGATATCGAGTAACAGTCTTTCCAAGCCAATTGAATGAAATAGCAAACATCGATGCATCCAAAACAATTGCAAGAATTGTTGGTTCAAAACAGTAGGAAACGCGTGAGTTGACTTGAAACAGACTAAATGTAGGTACACTAGCATGCCCGTAACGATTGTGTGCACTAATCAATCGGCCCCTGCTTTGCTTGCTATAATGTTCATAGCAAAATAAAACAACTTTAAATACAATACCACTTAGTTTTCTTTCAATCAGGATGCGAAGCTAGTCAGTGTTGCTACTTGCCAGCAATTTAAAAAAAGGAAACATTATAGATTTCGTTTATTATCTGAAATTTTGAAAATTATTTAAAAAAGACACTTTTTGGAGGCCGCAGAATATACTTCGATTTTTTGCGTTGCTTAGAGAAAGTGTGATTTTTAGCAGATTTTGCGACTTTAGGTAGATTCTCCCTAGTCCCCTCCTTTTACATCCTTAATAATCCACAATTCCAAGTATATTCATCTTTTTTGTTCCATCGGAGCATTTTTCTTTGCTAGTACCCTACTTTTCATTAGCATGATTTCAGTGCATCAGTCAGCAAACACATACAGTAGCATACCACAATAATGACAGCAGTCCAAGAACGCGGAAAACATTATTGTTCTTAACATAAATTAATTGCCTCTAAATTTAAAAAATATTGTTTTAAAAAAGAGACTCCCTAGATTTCATAACCGTCTACCTTTTGAAATCAATCAGACTGCATAGAATTTAAAACTGAGTTAGATATGCTCTTGATTGTCGGAAGTATAAAGTTTACTATTTCTTATTAGCTATGGTAAATATATGTTACATTCTAAACAGTCCTGTAAGTTATAGAGGTTGTTCCACATTTAAATTAACTTGGAAACGACATATAACGTACCTACGGGCAGTGATCGGACCGAGGCCTCGGCCTCGGCCTCGGCAAGCCTCGGCGTTTTTTTGAGCCTCGGCCTCGGCGCCGAGGGCGAAGCTGAAAAGTGCCGAGGCGCCGAGGGTTAAAATCAAATTTGAATAAGTTTAATATGTCCGTTGAATATTAACTATTTAGAATGCATCTGCAGTACAAAGGCTATTTTTTACCTATAGACTTTTCTTGTGGTTTTAGTCGCGTACCCAGTTACACAAAGTTACATACAGCAAAGTGCCAATTTATTATTCATGTGATGACTAAGTTTTAATCCTCATGCTCGCTACATGGATCGGAAACACAAATTCCCAAAAAGGGGGGGTGAGGGAGGGTTATTACCCTACTCTCAGAGTACAAGACTCAAGTCACTGTCAGACGATTTTTGGTGAAAACCTTTTGAATATTTTTGAACCTAATTTTTACTATGGCAAAAGTGCAGCTAACTATTAGAATTTCCCGAAGTGATACAATATTTTTTAATGTAAGCAAGAGTTAATAGACAAACTGTCACTATAAAACATGCACGTAACAGCTCAAAATTTTCGGGAGGGGCTCCTCGGCATACATGCAACGGCTAGAAATTTCGGGTGGGGGATTAGCGACTCTAATTCTATGTCAAAAATGGCAAAAGCATCTAAAATAGCCAACAAAGCGCAAATTTTCGCCACAAATGGGGAGGGTGGGTCAAAATTTTCTGGCGTTGGAGGGAAGGGTTAGGGGGAGACGTCCAACCCTAGGTGGGTGGGGAATTCCCTAAAGCCCTTCCTGTTAAACGTATGGTTTTCGGCCATTTTTATGGGAGAGGGCGTAACTGATTAAGAATTTTCAGCCGAATATCGCAAAAACGCACCTAAAAATGGACAATAAATGCAGGTTTTGCCAAAAATCAATTTCGGCTCGTGCATTTTTTGGAGCCATTTTTATACAATGTTAAAATACTTTCTTGGACAGAGTGATATTAATTATATCGTTTTTCAGTATTTTTTTAGGAAATTTCAAAAAGTTTCGGCGCTTCGCGCAAAATATCGCTAATATACTGTATTTAGATTGAAGCAGAGGCATTAAACACTCAAAAATCAATGTTTGTGTAATCTAGGCATCTTTATGCAGATTTAAATATCTTTTGTATCCATTTATACTGTTTTTAAAAATTTTATGCAAAACAAGTACTATTTAATAACTCAGCACATTTAGCCCTTCAAAGATAAAATTGACTAATTTATCCTAATGTTGCATTGGATTTCTAAGCACAGTAGTGCTTATTACAAGATTTAATTGGCATATTACAATATCTGTAATATTTCTGATTTTGTAGTACAAGTTGTTTTAGCTTTCTCAGTCAAGTTTTATGTGTAAATTTCATCAAAAGCTCATAAAAATTTCGGCGCTTCGCGCCAAATAATCTTATGAACTATGTATATCCAGGCCGAATTATCGCATTTAGGACCACGGTTTTTTGTATTCGGAAAAGATTTTATCATAATGTACAGAGACTTTTCAGGACTGTCTATGTACATGCACAAAGATTTTTGGAGAGACAAAAACTGTAAAAAGGTGTAAAATTCCCGAAAATTTCCGACGCATCAGTAATTGTCTGTCCTATATATCTTTAAAATAGTAGAATTAGCATTTAGAATGGAAAAAATGTCAAATATTCAGTGACCCAGGAATTAGCTAAGATACGCTACCGAAGGTCGAAAACCCCTTTTTACCACACTAAATCGCTACTGTGCCATACTATAGTAGTACACAAAAATTTGCATGTACAAAATGTTCAAAGACTTTTGGATACCATTTTTGTACATGTAAAAAGGTATCTTGCACAAAAAAACTTTGTTTAGGACTGCATGCCGGTTGCAGGTCACACACTGGCAGTATGCAAAAATGTGTATGTTTAAAAATATATTTATATAAAATATCTACAAAAATTTGTTCGCTCATACAAAGACACTACTTAATTTACTGGTCCCCCATTTTGGGATTTCAACCTTCCATCAACTCTGGACCATGGGAAACTATGATCGGAAAGTACAGTGCACTTTCTGTCATACATATTACCTACCACACCAGAATTGGATGACTGAAAAAGAGTGTTTAAACATGCATTAATGCAAAAGCGAGCACAACAATGGCTAGAGTTCTGTCTTTACTTAGCTTATTTCGGTTGTTCGTTTATTTCTTTGACACTGTTTTCTTATTTATGTATAGTAATAAAGCTTTTTAAGTGCTTGTTCAGCCATATTTTTTATTATATTTTCCAAGTCTTCAACGGCAACTTGTTAAATTAAGTATGCTTTCATTCTGCTGATTTTATTCAATAAATCCTTCACTCATTTAATCTACTATTATTGAAAATGACATTCAATAAAGTGTTCAATATTACGATTATTCTCTAGCTCTTGTGCATACAAAATATTCTAAGAGCACTATTTATTGGTATAGGTATATAAGCTTGACCCTCGGCATTACCCTCGGCCTCGGCCGAAGCAAGGATTTTAGGGCGCCTCGGCCTCGGCCGAGGCCGAGGGTCCAAAAAGTACCCTCGGTCCGATCACTGCCTACGGGACTTAATGGCTACACTCAGCGCTGGTCAGGTTGCTAGGGCGAAACGCAGGACTCAACCACACGACCCTCAATAACTACGGTCTCAAACTCCTCGGACCTAAATTCGTCCGTACCTACGGAGCTATTGGCAGCTATGCCCTAAAAACCTTACGCAGTAGTAATTAAGTAGCCCCGAATTTAGCCCTAGGTCAGTTGACCTATTTTGGACCAAAATAATAATTAACGCAAAAAGCTTTGTTAACCTGTTTTCGCCAGAGAATACCTATGGCGAAAAACTATTTCTTTTCTGGTTCCTACGAGCACAATGAACAATGAAAACAACAAAAAAAGAGCTCTCAACCAGCCAGTCATCTTACATAATAATTATGAAATAATTTTTATGATTTTTAAATTGAAATTTGGGTGTTTGAATTTGCAATAAAGAAAATAATCAAAAGATCGTCACTTGGATTATTTGAGCCGAGTAATAAAATAAGGGATGTCCACCAATTCCGAACTAAACGCGATTGATCACTATGAAAAAGTATTGAAAAATGAGCTTGCTAAGCGAGAGTTGTAAACCAAGAGAAACTTAAAGTTTAAACCTACCATTAAATTATGAAGAGAATTGTAAAAGATTTTAAACTTTAAGAAAATTGAAAAGGTGGGATGTTGGTAAATTAAAAACAAAGTTTTTCGGCAAAAATTCAAGAACTTCACGCAAATATCAAGTGTAAGGAACACTAACGCTTAGATTTGGTAGTAAAATAAATTTGTAGTATAAACTACATATTAACAACAAATGAATAGTGCAAACCTTACACAACTACTAGGTGTAGAGAATACTAACAGTCAGATTCCCAATTCTGATTTTACGTAGAAAAAAACTAGAATTTTACTTTATTTTTATCCTATTCGACCTCGCCCGACTTCTGAACAGAGAAAGTGGCGAACAAAAAATGTACAAACACGTATTTTCCACTGTCCACCACATTGTAAACTTTAAAAATCTGAACCTAACGCCCATTGAATGTAAATAAGTTCGGTTCGGGCCAGTTTGTTGCCCTTTGATTGTAGTAGGTTTGTATGTGCCAAACTTATGTTCCGCAAAATATTTGATATGATTTATCAATCAAAATACGAAAAAACCTGTTTTTTTCGCCCACTTTACACCTCAGATTTCGAACTTTACACCCCATAAACAACTCAATATTACGTTTTTTTGAACGCGGCTTGCTTCGACGTGTAGCCATTAGAAGTTACTTTATTTCTATTTTATTTAATTAACCCCAACTTTTGGCAGTGAAATCTTGGAAAAAATCTGTTTTTTTACTCATCCACTAGAGTGTAAAGTTTAAAACCCTGGTACTAACTGCGTATTGATTGTAGAAAATGTCAGAAAAAATTTCCTAAAACTCATAAGCGGAGTTGTTGGCAGACATAAACATGTCGAAAACTCGGCCAAAATGTGTCTTTTCACCCCCAGATTTTCGCACTCTTTACACTCCCATTCGACAACTGAGGCGAAATTCAAAACACAAAAAAGTGTTATCCGCAGAACCTAAATAGATATATGAGTCAAATGAAGTACATGGTTTTGCCAAAAGAATTGAAAAAATGAAAAAGTCAGCATTCAGAAGATTCGAACCCATCATTCTTTGTTTAATACCGCATCCGAGAACGGAGTTGTCAACCACTGCGCCAACTCGACATATCAGCAGATTTCAGCTTGATTATCCTATTTTGAAAGATATTCATCATTCTACTGAAGTTCAAGAATAGTGCATTTATGATGATAAAAATAATTATTTATTAAAGACGAGTCAAAAACCTCTGAAATACGAAAAATCTGATCAAAAATATGCAATGCGGAGTTATCTATCGGCATTAGAAAATAGATGTATATATAATTCAAAGTTCACCTCTTCATACCTCAACAAACACTGGCTGTAGAAAAGTTTAAAAGGTCAGATTCGTTATTCTGACCTTACGGAGAACATTTTTAAAAAAATTCATCCTCCACGATGCTCTGGGCGCAAAAATGCTTCTCGGTGTAAACTTTACACTTGTGCTAATACCGCAATATTGGGTGTATAGAAACAAAATAAACTGGGATCTGTAACACTAAGGTCAGGGCACCTTTTAAGCATAATTAGCATGTTCCGCCTACTTAGCGGAGTAGTTGAAGAGATATCGTTTTTCGTCTCGAACCCTTTACACTAAAACGATCACAGATCAAGAAAAATTGCGTTATAAGAAAGAAAAAAATCCGTTTTGAGATTTTACAACCCTCTACATTATAAAACCGATTGGACTGCACAGAAACCAAAATTAAGTTAGATAAGCTGAAGGACACGCAAAGAGTAAAAAACACGTATACTTTACACTTTTGTGCAACAACCATTGACTGTAAGGAAATTTTAAGGTCAGATTCGTAATCTACAGCTGGGGGGCAACATTTTAAAAAAAATTGGCCCTCCGCAAATTATTTGATTTTTTGTTTTACACTTTACACGCTCATTGCTAACTCAGTATTGAGTGTAAACAAAAGAAAAAAACACAGGCATCGAATTTTCTTAATTATCCATCGATTAAAAAACACCGCACCTCCCAGGTGTGTGCCGTTGTTGCTGTGAGGGGGACACAAATTTCGCACTCGCTGTGATAAACATATAAGAAAAAGGATGGCCAAGTATATTATAGGTAGCGCTATCGCGCTACCTATGATATTAATACCAAAGTACAATGGTCTGAGGACAAATAAACAATGAGTGTAAACTACTTTACATCACTGTTGGATGTAAACAAACGTGCCTACGTGACGTCTCACATTTGATTCTTTGAAAATTTCTAGACTCCAGGAAAAAATTAGGTTTCTGGAATGCTCAAAAACGAAGATAAATACATATGTAGTGTAAACTTCATGTAAACACCTAGTGTAAAGAAGATTTTGGTCAGATTCGTAATTTTGATATTGTTCCGATATTACGATTAATATTTATGAAAAAAATTAAGTCTCCATAATGTTCTATGGGCAAACTAACAATAGGTGTAAACTACTTTACAACACTGTAGAGTGTAAACATATGCGCCAGACTGGCATATCAAATTTGGTTCCTGGTCCATTTCTAGACTTGATAATCATGTCCCTGACTCATAACCGGAGAAGCAGGCAGAAAAAACAAGACAGAAACGTATTTTAAACACCAAATTTTTGACTTTACACTCGCTGAATATTAATGTATAGACAATTTGCTTTGACATGCACCCGATATAAAGCACTTTATTTTTATTCTATTGGACTTATCCCGACTTCTGGACGGAGAAAGTGGCGAACAAAAAACGCAACAAAAACGTATTTTCCATCATTTAGAACACTGTAAACTTTAAAATTCCGTACCGAACTCCCCATTGAGTTTAAAGAAATTCGGTTTGGTACAATTTGTAGCTTTTAAATCGTAGTACATTCCTGTGTGCCAAAATTCTGTTGCAAAAATTATTTGGTATGATTTATTAATCAAACTTCGGAAAAAACGTGTTTTTTCGCCCATTTTTTACCTCTGATTTCGAACTTTACACCCCCATAAATAACTCAATATTGCGTTTTTTTAAATGCGGTTTGCTGCGATGTGTAGCCCCTGAGAGGCACTTTATTAATGCTGTCTTCAATTTACACTGACTCATAAGCGGAAAAATTTGGCAGAGAAATCTTACTTAAAATCCGTTTTTTACACCATCCACTAGAGTGTAAACTTTAAACCCCAGGATCTAACTCTCCATAGAGCGTAGAAGACTTTGCTTATATGCAGAATGTAGCCCTTGATCCGCTCTACATTTCTGTCAGAAAACATTTCAAAAAACTCATAACCGGAGTTAGTATCAGACATAGACAGGTTGAAAACTCGACCAAAAAGTGTTTTTTCACCCCCAGATTTTCGCACTCTTTACACTGCCATTCGAAAACTAATGCGAATTTCAAAAAACAAAAAAATACTGTTCCGAAAAATCCATCCCTCTATAATCCTATGCTGTTTAATTGTTCGAGTCATCAATACTCAGTTGTCCACTTGCCGTGACAAAAAGGTCCCAAAATTTGTCCTATGTTATAACGTTACACAAAAACTTTACACCTTCTTTACACAATCAGTTTTGAGTTTCAAGAAAAACAAAAAAACACGGGCAGCGAATTTTTTTATTATCATTCTTTTAAAAAAACCGCACCTTCCAGAAGTGTCCCGTTATAGCTGTAGGGGGTGCACAGGTGTTAGGGGTACCCAAGTATATTATAGGTACGCGCTAACGCGCTACCTAAGATGTAGGAGTAAAAGGGGCTGACGTAGGAGTAATTTTAGGAGTAAATTTTCTTCCTGTTGCACACTAGTTAGGAGTGTTATTTGTAGGAGTAATTTTACTCCTAGAAGTGCACACAAAATCTAGGAGTGTTTGTATGCTCCTAAATGCTGAGGAGTAAACTTTCATTGTCATTGTTTGAATATGTCGAGTTGAACGTTCTATGGATAGCTCCAGCGAGAGTGAAACTGAGGTAGAAGTTACGAATCAACGAAAGCGACCATTATATAAACCGAGGATAAATTTTGAATTAGATAATTTTCAAGAATGCTTCCGGCTTAATCGGCATGTTGTGAAACAAATTTATAATACTATTGGTGCTTTTTGGAACCAAAGATGTATCAGAATTGTGCTTTATCACTGGATAAGCAAATTTTACTTACGCTTAGATTCTTAGCAACTGGAGGAATATACACGCTTGTCGGAGATGCTCACGGTTTACATAAGTCAACGGTGTGTCGAAAGATACACAATGTCGTTAGCTTGATTAATAGGCTCATTTGGCCCAAAATTGTTGACTTTCCTAAAAGTTTAGCCAGCTTAGTTGAAAATGCTCATAAATTTCATGAAATTTCGGGTATTCCGTCTATATTGGGTTGCGCAGATGGTACCCATATTCGTATTAAAATGCCCTCAGAACACGAAGCAACATTTGTAAATCGTTATCAGGAACATTCTATTAACTGCCTTATGGTTTGCGGCGTCGATTATAAATTCTATTACGTTTCAGCTAAGTGGCCCGGAAGTACTCACGATGCGAGAGTAATGAGAAACAGTACTTTATTTAAAAAATTCGAGAGTGGTTGGAGACCTTTCCCTAATGCAATTATATTGGTGGATTCGGCTTATTCTTGTAGGGACTGGTGTATTCCTCCATGTGACCCCAGGCCACGGAGGCCATTGACTCCTGCTGAGCAACGATTTAATGCAGCACATAAGAAAACTCGTCGTATTATTGAAAATGCATTTGGTATTCTGAAGCAGCGCTTCCGCTGCCTACTTAGTACTAATGGTTTGCTGCGACTTTCGAACGTTGAATTTTGTGCCGAAATAATTTTAGCTTGTACGGCATTGCACAACTTAATGGTAAATAGTGAAGATGAGATAGAAATACCGGAAGATGAGCATGACTTTGGAGACGATATAAATGATGAATTAAATAATGACGTAAACAACGATCAGGGCAAGCTGCGTATGCAGCACTTAATTCGTTTGTTTGATGATTAACTTAGTTATGTTTTGTATCGTTCAGCAGCGTTGATAAATGACAAGCATAGTGAAATCATAAGTCTACCCAAGTCAAGCAGGAAAATCACTTAGTACATTCAACAAATTAGGCAAGTCATGTGATGTACTAGAAAATTTGTGATACATAGGTATTTAAATAATTTATTAACATAAACAAATTTTGAAATTAATATTTTTCAATTTAATATTAATATATAGATATTATTAAAACATACATACTTCTTCTGGGATGTTGCAGAGTATTCAAAATTAATAAGGTTGGGGTTATGATGTAAAGATTAAGCATAATATTGTTTTATTGCTGCTTTGTCGTCATCCTAAAATCTATCTGAATATTATTTTCGAGCATGTTAAACCGTGAGTTCACAAAGCATTTTATGAAGCATAAATCTTTATTTTCGATCCTCTTTATCAATCGAATATTAGCAGTGAGCATTTTATTATTTTACAATTCATTCATTCAAATTTTCAATGCTTACAAAATTTGCATTACATTTGCAATAGTCGACAGTATTCACTAGACAAATTAAGGTTTGCAATGGGCGAGGCATTAGGTATTGGATTCTGAATTCGCTGATATTGCTCATTCCTAAGCTTTACGACCTTTAGTTCGACTAGGTCCTTTTTGGCCCTCATGAAGGCAATTTTTTCTTCCATGTACTGAATTTGCAGTTCAAGCTTCCTTCGTTTTAGCATATCATTTTCCGTATGTTCTTTCGTAGCTGAATCGATGCTCAATTTCGTAAACTTTCGTTTCTTGATGGACAAATTAGAATGAGCTGGCATAGGCATTGCATTAGCATCGTAAGATTCCTCCATGCCAGAAAAATCAGTGCGTGTCGAAGCTCTCATTTCTTCTTCCCACGTTTCGGGTATATCAAGTCCCTTTATCGAACGTACATATTTGTGTTAAAAATGCGTGTTTTGCATTTAAATAAATGCTTACTTGATTTAATCTTTAAATTCATAAGAAGAAATTTATACAGGTTCTGTTGTTATCAAAAAAGATTAATTGTTCGATTGCATAAGTGAGGCTAAATTCTATAATCGTCTTTATTCATGTCGAACAATGAAGAGAATAATCAATGATGTAAATATAGTATTGGTGCCTATTACGTCCCAATTCCTCGACTCGCCCTTTTATCACACTTTCTTACTTTTTTAACTGCATACAAGAAAAAGGCAGATAGCGCTTGCCACAAGTAAATAAAATGCCAATTACTAATCAGTTATAGAAAATATGGTTGAGAGTGGTCCGTCGATATATCAAGGGAAAAAAGAGTTAGGCATAAAGTTTATCTATTGCTTCAATTTATTACAATACCTTATTTTTTACGTACCCCATATACACATACATAAGTGGATTTAAGAAGTAGACGGCAGCCGCCTTCCTTCCATTGGCCCAAAATCATTCCTAAATAATGGATATATAATTTTCAATGATTTTTGGTCATCAACGACATTTATATTTTTGTTTTCACTTTCTATGTACATATTTTTTATTTATTCTTATTTTTTATGTCACTCTCATTTATTCCGATGTATCTTAAGACACAGGACCAATGAATAATTTTCACGTGTTCCAACGTACGTCAACCTATAACATCATAGAATATAAACGGAAGGGTAAGAGAGAGTTGATCGTCCCGATCACACCTGGGCGTGGGGGGTTTGGGGAGGGGTATGCACCATGCATGCACAGTATGGGAATTCTGGAGGAGGGGTGAAAACCTAAAGTGCCTTTTTCGGGCCCAAAAATGGCCGGTACGTGTTGAAAAACATCGTTTTTTGGCGTTTCTGACGATACTCTATCCTTCTAGAGCATTAAATCATGAAAACAATTCCGAAAAAATCGAATAAATTGACCAATATATCGCTTAAAACATGAATATATGGCGCGAAGCGCCGAAAATTTGGCGATTTTGAGCAAATAGATAGCCAAAAACCCTTAAAAAGACACTTTGTCTACCAATTTTCAGGTAAGTTTAGGAAACTTGAAAAATCGCCAATTCTGGGGGGTGAAAAGTGAAAAATTTTTTGCGGGGGGGGTGAAAAATGATTCTGCGGGGGTGAAACCCCCCCCAACCAATCCACCTCCCAAGATCATGTATGGTATGCACCCCCCAGAAACCAAGATACTCCCCCAGAATTCAATTTTTGAAAATTTTTTTCGCAATTTTTCGATGCCAATGGATAGTGCTTGATGAGAAACGTCGAAAAATGGTGTTTTTATCGCCATACCACCATTTTTGAGGTCAATTTTTTGACCTTTGGACCCCCAGAATTTTCTTGCTGCCCAAGTATGGTCCCGATTCCTCCCAAAGCCAGAATATTTTTCGACTTCCCCGCTCCGATTTTTGGAAAAAAATCGAATTATTTGGCTGTTTTTATGTGATTTTTGCCCTCTTTTGACTAGGTCTTTTACCCTCCGCCCTCCTAAAAATGGCCGGGGACCTCTCACTCAAAATTTCAAGCCGTTACATGCATGCTGGGAGATATGAAATTTTAATGAATTCAAAAATAACTCGTCTTATCATCACACCTGGGTATGAGGGATTGGGGGTATGCACCCCCCAGGGATCAAAATTCCCCTAGAATTCAATTTCTGAAAATTTTCTGTTTTTTCGCAATTTTTTGATGCCAATGGATACTGCTCGATGAGAAACGTCGAAAAATGGTGTTTTTTAGTCATACCGCCATTTTTAAGACCATTTTTTGACCTTTGAAAAATCTTGCAGCCCCCAGAATTTTCTTGCTGCCCACGTATGCTTATCACCGACTTAGAATTAGGGCGTTATGGCACTTAATCTCAATCATAAATTTTATCACTCAAAAATTTTAAGTATAACTCCAGGGTAAGCCGACACTAGAGCGTGCGACATTAAAGCGCAGCCATAATAGATGTTTTTCACACAACTTTACAAAACTTTTATGCTAACGGGGAAAATTCAACTACCTACAAATGAATATCTCGGTATAAGGTAGTGATAAATGCATGCGGTTTCTTTTGTTTTGTAAAACAATGAACAGACTTTTGAATTCTTTCGACTAAAGTAGAGGAGATTGGAAAGTCCCAGAAAGTTACGACAAGGACATTTTCTAACTGAGTTTGGGGTGGGCAGTTCACATTTGAAAGAATTAGGTGGCGGTCGACATTTTTGACCGAGTTACAGGCTGTTGAAGTTCATATGTTTAAGGATGGGTGGAAAGTAAGCCAGCCTCTGGGAATCTTTCGGATTAGTCTCCGAAGCGTCGGGGGACTGTGACTAAGTGGGATTACCAATGTCTAAGGCTTAGGCTTAGTTATGTGCATTCACATTGATGCCAGCGCATGGGCTAAGCCTGAGATAAATGAAGCAAAAATTGCGGAGCGAGCGGAGCAATTTTTGCCCCATTTATGCCTTAGGCTTAGCCCATGTCTGGCACCAATCTGAATCCGCAAGCTATTGTTTTCGCCACAAATTAAAAACTGAAAAATACCCACTGCACTTTAATATCAACGTTCTAATGTTGCGCGCTCTAATGTCGCGCGTGCTAATGTCGTTGCACTCTAATGTCGGCGCTCTAATGCCGTGCGCTCTAATGTCTGCATGCCTAACTCCAAATAAACTTCATAAGAGTATTATATGAAATTTTAAGCTTCAGAGCGTTGTGTACTTTATTTAATTACCTTAAGCTCAGGAGAATCCTTTCCAATAATTTCTATTATGAGCAAATCAATCTCATTGAGCTCCGTATTGAAGCTATCAGCACCAGTTTTATTTCGTTTGTCTAACTTTTCCTCTGTCATGCTTTTTATGTGGCCATATACTTTGTCCCAAAGATATTGCCAATCTTTTCCTTCGGGAAGAGGATCAAATCCAGTTGCTATGCAATCTTCTCGAATTTTATTCCAAGCATCTCGTTTAGAATCGCATGTAACAGTAGGAGTGAATTTTCCGAGTAACACTTCTTTATTTTTGCAAAATTAATTTTAAAAAGATGATCTTCTCCTCTCGTAACATGATATAGAATTGAGGACCGGCTATTAGCGACTAGATTGAATACAAAACGACTTAGCCGTAAAAAGTCCGCTTCGATTTACTCCTACACTCCTAAAATTACTCCTACTAGGAGTAAAAGGAGAGTTTACTCCTAGGTTTTGTTCAAAAATTACTCCTACTCTAGGAGTAACTTGTGCAACCAGATTTAGGAGACTCCTCGGCTAGGAGTAATTTTACTCCTACACTCCTACACTCCACTCTAATCTTGTGCAATAGGGCCCTGGTGTATCTAGGAAATTCATAAATCATATTACAAAAACCGAAATGGGACGTTTTGGCGCCACACTCTTCGTAATATTATTAATTATTTACATTTCATTTATTACTAATTTCATTCCATTTATTATTATATTAGATTCTGAAAGTCCATTCAATTCTCTACGTGATGGTATGAATTACTTTTAGAATGTCTTTGAATTTATTGAGATAATTAAATGCATCTAAAAATACACTAGATTTTCTACGGTTTTTCAGTCGTACACAAATGAATACTCATCGAATCGAAGAGAACAATACGCTATTTTGTAGCTTGTAGAACCTGCTTTCTGAATACATAATTTATTTTAAAGTTGCTTCGAAATTGATTTAATTAGAATAATTTATAAGTTGTTGGCGCCAAAACGGCGGCGCCAAAACGTCGTAGCCGTACAAAAACGTATCATTACAGTACTACAATGCGAAAATGTGCGCGCGTATGCATAAATTCTTCCTTTTAACGTTCCTTTTATAAATTTAAATCTATTAAGTTTACTTTTTTTATAAATTCAAATTTTTTAAATTCCTATCCCATTACATAAACGATCGCTGATCCAGCCGTCCCAAAGTTTCAGAGCTTTACCCTACGGAGATCTTCAGATAACGATAGTTCATTTTAAATATAAATTTTAAAACAAACTTTTTCACTATAAACTTTTTTGTCGCAATAAAATATACTAGTTTTACAAATGGCATGTCTTTTAATCGTTATCGGTTTTTATCAGCACTTAAAAAATTAATTAAATTTACTCTACACCTACTAAGCGTCGAACAATAAATCGCATCAACTTTACACTTACTAAACTAAAAATTACGCTCAAAATTTCTTAGAATTGCCGAGATGACGCATTATTGAAAACGATATTTTTCGAGAATTTACTTGTATTTTCTGAAACAGCAGTCAAGCTTGTTAAATTCGAAATTCAAAAATTTACACTGGACACTATATATTTGGATGACTCGTCCATACACCAACACCAATGTAAAACAGTCCTTTACACTCTCTAAACTTTACACCGAACTTACGCGTTGAAGCACCATCAGACAATGAAGAATTTGGACTCATATCAATGGCATCGACGGAGTCATTGACAAGCGAGCCGAGAATGGACGAAATTGATGATAAAACGGACAAAGCTTTCGATAAAAAGTTCGCGCGTCCAGTTCATTAATTTAAACATCGATTTAGCCCATTTCCAATAATTGGTAAAGGGTGAAATCGATCAAAGGCGAGCTAATTCTGAATAGCTCGCCTTTGATCGGAAAAAAGTTCTTGCATCAAGAAAATATTTATTTTCGAAAAAAACCAAGTTTGGATAAAGAAAGTGTATTTTTTGGCCTATTGGCAGTCACATAAAACAATAATAATGCTTTATCCAAACCCGTAGGTACAATACAATGTTAAGAACAATACGCAATGTTTCGACAGTTATACCTACCGTCGTCGTCAGGCTCTTACAGAATATAAGAAGTTGTGGGCACCAGGAATTGAACCTTAACAGCTAAGTATCATTTATTTCTAAAGTCTGCGGTGACTTTAGAAATAAATGATACTTAGCTGTTAAGGTTCAATTCCTGGTGCCCACAACTTCTTATATTCTGTAAGAGCCTGACGACGACGGTAGGTATAACTGTCGAAACATTGCGTATTATTCTCAACATTGTATTGTACCTACGGGTTTGAGTAAAGCATTATTATTGTTTTATGTGACTGCCAATAGGCCAAAAAATACACTTTCTTTAGATATGAATCAGTCACAAACATTTAGAAGCAAGTTTGGATACACAAAGAATGCGATATATGTATGTTTTGATGCGTTTTGAACTGAGCTACCATTGACGAGCGACCTCTATTTATTTTTTTACTTTAATGCTTCAATTTTGCCCCTTTCTTATCAATACTCTGGTGGTCTTACCTCAATATGGTACATATAATGTACCCTGTAAAAGTGCGGGTCCCCGGTACTACAATTATGCCGAATATACTTGGGTCCCCGGTACTACAATTATGCCGATTATACTTGGAATTGCGCATCATTAATGACATAAAAGGAGGAAACTAGGGAAAAGTTACCTATGCGCACAACAAATCATAAGAATCTGCTGAAAATCAGACTTTCTCTTAGCAACAAAAAAATCAAAGTATATTTTGCGGCCTACAGCAGGTAGTTGTGGCTTTAATTTGAGAAGTAAATAATACAACAGTTTATTCTTCAGAAGAACTGATCAATATACATAGATTAAAGAAATCAAAAAAATCATTCTGGTTACTAACCTCAACTGAAAGCAATTCCGAACGACCTCTGTTTCAGTTGCAATGGTATGGAAGTGCGGCAAGGCAATAAACATGCGCAAACAGGTTTGCACTTAAGAATTTAGGACATGGCGCAAGATGAATTAGCGAGGTAACCGTGCAAATAAATACATTAGTGCATAATGATAGCCCGGTAATTTCGACAGCTCATATACCGATATAGAATGCCGAAGCAGGAGAAAATTTACCTACATCATCTTATCACGCTAGCAAAACACGTTTAAGTGTAGAACGATAAGTAACAGCATGATGCGAATGTCAATTTCTCTTTTGAGCCATTCAACTGAGTATTAATTAAATATTGTTCTAAAAATATGATACTAATATCCAGCTAGATCGGCTATCTAGCACTAGACAAAGTTTCTTCTGAGCTCTTCAGCAAACGAGTTAGAAATCTTCTGAAACGACACCTTCTATTTCACAGGCCGCAGAATATACTCCAATTTTTGTGTTGCTTAGATAAAATGTCTGATTTTTGAGCAGATTCTTATGATTTGTTGTGCGCATAGGTAACTTTTCTCTAGTCCCCTCCTTTTATGTCCTTAGTGATGCGCAATTCCAAGGGCATTCGTCTTTTTCTTCCAATGGAGCAATTTTCTTAGCTAGTTCCCTACTTTTAATTAGCATGATTTGAGTAAATCAGTCGGAAAAGACATACGGTGATATGCCACAATAATGATAACAGTCCAAGAACGCAGAGGCGTAGCCAGGATTTTGGTTCGGGGGCATCAACAAAAATTTTTTTAATACTACTGTCGCATTGAATGCCAGTAACGTTATGTGTATTAAAACTGAGTTTTTCGACCTTTAGTAGTGTGGCCCAGTGTTTTTTTGTACAAGGTCCATTTGTACATGTACAAAGATGGTCCCCAAAAGTCTGTAAATTTTGAAGACATAAATTTCTGAGTACTCTAATATGGTACGGTAGCGGTTTTAGTGTGGTAAACATTTGTTCGACTTTCGGTAGTGTATTTTAGCTAATTTCTGGGTCTCTAAGGGCAAAAATCACTGATAATCGTCTTAAAATGGCGCGAAGCGCCGAAAAATTCGACATTTTTCCTTTTGAAATGCAATTTCTGCCAGTATAAAGATATATAAAACACACTATAACTGATTCCGAAAATTTTTACGAATTTTAGACCTTTTTTGCAATTTTTGTCTTCCCAAAAAATCTTTGTAACTGTACTAAGACGGTCCCGAAAAGTCTTTGTACATCAGGAAAAATCTTTGCCGAATATAGAAAAACACTGATATAGCCTAGCTAATTTATGGGTTTCTGACGATCAAAAATACAAAAAGTGTAAAGCGGCTCTAAGTGCCGAAAATTTTTGGAATTTCTACCGTTTTCATGTAGAATTTACGGCCTTTCTATTGACAAACATTTCGGAAATTATAAGTGGCGCAAAGTGCCGAGAAATTTAGTCATTTTTTACCGCCCTTAACATTTTGTAGCTCGGTGAATACTAATAGTCTGACAGAGCAGAAAATTATCAAATTTGTACAAAGCAATTTTGACAGTACAAGCTTCTAACAAGAAAACTATGAATTACGATTTTTGTCTGAAGATATTTTGAGTGATTCAGGCTTTTAAGCGCAATGCTGGAGCTTTACAAAAAGAAAGAACAGTAACTGGCGGCGCTATGCGCCGGAAAATTTTGACGTTTTTGCACTTTAAACTCAATTTATATCGCTTAAATCATACAAAAAAGACAAATTAATGCCGGCGCGAAACAGCGAAAATTTTTAGAAATTCTTAACTCTTTTACCTGGCTTGTTCTCCCTAAAATCTCGTTGCACATGTAAAACGAGATTTTACGGTTTGCGCGCTCAAACGTTCCTAGCGGGGTCCGGGGCTGAGTTCCGGAAAATTTTGTAAAAAAAGCATTTTGATGTTAAATAGTAACGTTAAAATTTTCGCAAAGTCGGCCTAAATCAAGTCCAAAAACACTTAAAATTGATGAACTTTTACATTGCACAAAACTTCTGAGCTAAATGTGTTTTTTGACCTCTGCTAATCACATAGCGCAGCAACGGGTCGCTGCCAATAAGATATAGAAAAATGTATCAATGAAAATTTTGTTCTTACCGTTTTCAGGCCCATTTGTGGCCTTCTTATTTACAAGATGCAGTTCAGAAAACAGGAAATGCGCAAAAACGTAAGAAAATTTGGCCAATTCTTTCATTTAAAATGAGATTTTGTGTCCTTGTAAAGAAAGACAAACAAAGCAAAGAACAGACAAACTGGTACAGTGGTCGCCATGAAAGATGACGCGCCATCACCCTCAGAATTATAATGGATGGTCCGTCGCGAGCGCCGTGTTACGTCCATCATGCGCCATCATCTCTTTGTTTCTATTCAGCGCCATTAACCTCCATCATCCCGTTAATCTGGCGATGCGGACGGCGCAATTTAGCTATTAATGGCACCAACAAGAAGGAATTCCTTGTTGGCGCTCTTAATAGCTAAATTGCGCCGTCCGCATCGCCAGATTAACGGGATGATGGAGGTTAATGGCGCTGAATAGAAAAAAGAGATGATGGCGCATGATGGACGTAACGCGGCGCTCGCGACGCACCATCCATTATAATTCTGAGGGTGATGGCGCGTCATCTTTCATGGCGACCACTGTACACAAAAGACAAACAAAGCAGAGAATTGACAAACTGGTACACAATCATTTTCGCACTTTTACTATTAGGCTCAACAAGCATGCACAGTTTCAATCAACTAACAAATAGTGCATTAAATTACTAAAGTGATGTGAAGTGCTGAATTATTTTAGCTGATTCAAGCTTTTTAATTCATTAGATCTATATAACAATAAATAATAATGACTCGGCGCGAAGCGCCAGAAAATTTTGACGTTTTTGCCTTTTTGAACTCAGTTTTCTGGACACACATTATTGCAACAGACAAATCAACAATATTTCCGAAAAAATTTCGGGGGTGCATGTGCCCCAATGCCCCCTGGCTACGCCTATGCAAGAACGCGGAAAACAATATTGTTTTTAGCGTAAACTTTACGTAACTACTAGGTGCAAAAGACACTTGCACTTGGTTTCGTTATCCTGACTTTAAATGAAACATTTTGAAAAATTAAGCTTTTGCAACGCTCTGAAACTAAAGTTAGTTTTCAATGTAAAGTGCACACAACTACTGGGTGTAAAGAAAACATACAGCTAGATTTGTAATCCCGATTTTACGGAACATATTTTGGAAAACAATTACGTTTTGCAACGCTCTGGAAATAAAATAAAATTGTAGTGTAAAATCTACACGTAACAATAATTTAATAGCGTAAACTTCATACAATTACTCAGTGTAGAGAAGACTAACATTACGATTCGTAATTCTGGTGTTAAATAGAACATTTTGAAAAAATAAGCTCCCGCAACGCACTAGCACTATTGTAAGTTTTCACTGTAAACTTTGCACAACCACCGAGTGTAAAGAAGACTTTAGTCGGATTTGTAATTCTAATATTACTCTGATATTACGAGTAATATTTATGAAAAAATTAACTCCACAATGTTCTAAAGTCAATTAAATATTAGATGTAAACCACTTTACACCATTCTTGAGTATAAACAAATGCGCCCAACTGACGTATGACCCCTGGTACATTTTTAGACTTGTGATCATGTCTAGACTCATCACCTGACAAGTTGGCAGGAAACAACAAGACAGAAACACGTTTACCAACCCCCGATTTTTGACTTTACACCTCCCAGAAAAGCTAAATATTGATGTAAATAAGCACAATTTGCTGCGACATTTACCCTTTGGAAAGTACTTTATTTTTATTCTATTCAACTTATCCCTAAAGCAAGAAAATGGTGAACAAAAACGTATAAATTGTAAAAAAAATTATAAAAACATTGTAAGCTACAAAAATCTTAACCTAACTCCCCATTGCTTGTAAAGAAATTCGGTTTGGGCCAGTTTGTAGCCTTTTGAATCGTTGTAAATTTGTGTGTAGATAATGGAAAACTTCTGCTCCGCAAAATATTTGATTTATTGACCAATCGAAAAAAGGAAGAAAAACGTCTTTTTTCTTGCAATGTTACGCCCCTGATTTCGAATTTTACATTCCCATAAATAAGTCAATATTGCCTTTTTCAAACGCAGTTTGCTGCAACGTGTAGCACTTGGGACTTACTTTATTTTTATTTTGTCCAACTTGTCCCGACTAATAACGGAAGAAGTTGGCGGAAAAATCTTAGACAAAACCTGTTTCTTTATATCATTCACTAGAGTGTAACGTTTAAACTCCTGGATCTAACTCCGTAATGAGTTTAAAAAAGTTTGCTGGTAAGCAGAAAGTAGCCCTTAAGCCGTGGTACATTTCTACCAGGAAAATTTCTTGGGACAAAATGTATTTTTTCATCCCAGATTTTCACACTCTTTACACTCCTATTTGAGAACTAATGCGAAATTTAAACAAAACAAAAATGTGTGCCATCTGGAGCATTCCTTCTTCTACAGCACAAAACCATTAAATTGTTTGGGGCGTTAATACTAAGTTGTTCACAAGCCACGGAAAAAAACCGTCCGAAATTGCTACATACAATAACATTACACAAAAACTTTACACGTTCTTTACACAGTCGGTATTGATTGTAAACAAAAACAAAATAACACCGGCAGCGATTATTATCTTTCTTTTAATAAAAACCGCACCTCCCAGATGCGTCCCGTTATAGCTGTAGGGGGTGGACATATGTATGTTAGGGGTACCCAAGTATATTATAGGTATGCGCTATTTATGATTCAAATCAGTACAAACAAACAATATGTGTCTTTTATAATAATAATAATAATATTTATAAGCCAATTACTACTGTAGAAAAAATTAGTATTTAATTCAAATCATTACAAACAATCTTTCATAATAATAATAATAATAATAACATTTTTCCAGGGAAGTGGAACGGCGATGTTGATGTGGCTATAAAAACCTTACGACAAGGCGCAATGTCGAGGCAGGCTTTTTTGGAAGAAGCTTCCATCATGAAGCAGTGCTTGCACTCCAACCTGGTCAAGCTGTACGCCGTTTGTACTCGAGAAGATCCGGTTTGCATTGTCACCGAATATATGTGCAACGGAAGCCTGCTCGAATATTTGCGCGGAAATGAAGGAAAACGATTGGCTTTCAAAGCATTGGTGGACATGTGTGCGCAAGTTAGCGTTGATTTTATTATGCTGATGTGTAAAATCAGCGAAGGAAAAACTGAATTTTCAATTTCGCGAAGGTTCTATATTTTTTCATTCGCAAAAGCATTAAACCTTCTACAAAATTCAACTCAGTGTTGGGTTTTTCAAACCTAGAGTCATAATCATAGATGCACAGCATGGCCGATCTGGGAGTCGCCGGTCTAAGTGGTCAAAAATATATCTTTTTTGGCCAAAAGGGTCTCGAAAACTGATAGAAGCGCTAAAAAAGCGTAAAAACTACGTTATTACACTGTTTCTGATAAATTTTGAGCTTTTTTCAAAAAAAATTTTCAATTTTCATTCGTATTATGCTTTCATTTTGCCTCATTTTTCAGCAAAATTTCCCATTTTTCCCTTTTGGGGTCTAGACCATAGGTGGGCAGCACCAAAATTCTGGGGGTGGTATCAAGATTTTTCAAAGGTAAAAAAATTGACTTAAAAATGGTGGTATGCATAGGTGGGCAGCACTAAAATTCTGGGGGATGCAAGATTTTTTGAAGGTCAAAAAAATGGTCTTAAAAATGGTGGTATGGCGAGAAAAACACAATTTTTCAACGTTTCTTATCGAGCACTATCCATTGGCATCAAAAAAACTGCGGAAAAAACAAAAAATTTCAAAAATTGAATTCTGGGGGTTATTCTGGTTTCTGGGGGATTCGACCTTCTTGGGGTGCATACCCCCAAACCCTCCCCTTCCACGCCCACGTGTGGTGGTATGGCGAAGAAACACCATTTTTCAACGTTTCTCATCGAGCACTATCTATTGGCATTAAAAAATTGCGAAAATAAAAAAAATTTTGAATTTGAATTCTGGGGTTATTCGGCCTTTTGGGGTGGGGGTATTCAGCCTTCTGGGGATGCATACCCCCAAACCCCTCCCACGCCCACGTGTGGTAATATGGCGAAGAAACACCATTTTTCAACGTTTCATCCAACACTATCCATTGGCATTGAAGAATTGCGAGAAAAAAATTTTAAAAAATAGAATTCTGGGGGTGCATACCAGAGCCCTGCGCGGGGCGGGTCGCCCCCGCCCCGCAGGCCCGCGCGGGCTTTTTGCGGTGCGGGTCACACGGCTGGCAGGGCGGGGCGGGCTTTATTTTCTAAAAATTTTAACGGGGCGGGGCGGGCCTTTCTTTTTTTTAATTTTTGTTGTGCAAAAGGATACGTGCGCGAAATTGATTTCCATGCACAAGGTTTCGCGAAATAGACTATAGTTCTAAGTAATGCTCTGCTGCTCATGCTTTGAATAAATACTTAATGAAATAGAACACATGGGGGCTGTTAAAATAATACTAATTGAAATAATCCAGCTTTACCATGCATAAGCTTACATATATACAGTGTTTAAAAAAACGAAACCCATATTTGACCTTGTGATTTCCCAACGGCTAGCTCAATTTCAATGCAAATTGTTTTAAACGATAGACAAAAACCTTAGTAAGAAACTTGCTTAGTTTCGTATCTGTAGCTTGCTCTGTTCTTGTGCAACGCGCAATTGTGTAAAAGTCGTTTTTTTCATTAAATACAATGCGTGTTTAGAAATAAATCATGTGTTTGCAACGTTGTAGCTTTTAATCGAGTAAACATTTTAGAATACGGTCTGCTCTATTCAAAAGCCTGTTTGTCTAGCTGTTAGCCTGTAAATTTTCGTACTATTTCGCTACTTGGTTCGAGACTTACTGAGCTTTCGCCAAATGTCATTCCTTAGGTCATTCACAAGCGCAAGCAACTCGCTGCTTATTTTGTCATTGCTGGCTCAATCGCCGAGGGAGTGACCTTAGGCAAAAGCTCAATAGCTCTCGAACCAATAAACAAAATAAAACAAAAATTTAGAGGCAACTAGCTAGATAAATGAGCTTTTGATTGAAGCAAACCGTATTCTAAAATGTTCACTCGATCTAAAGCTACAACGTCGCAAACACATATTCATTTCTTACGACACATTGTATTTAATGAAAAAAACGACTTTTACCCAAATGCGCGTTGTACAAGAACAAATATAGCTGCGAAAACGAAACTTTGCAAGATTATTATGAAGGTTTTCATCTATTTATTAAAGCAAGTTGCATTCGAATTGAGCGATTCGTTTCGAAGTTACAAGGTCTGATATGGGTTTCGTTTTTTGAAACACCCTGTATATATAGGTAGGCAAGTACCTACATACACACGTGGGCGGGGGGTTGGAGGGGCATGCACCCCCAGAAGTTGAAATACCCCCCCCCAGAAATCAAAATACCCCCCCCCCCCAGAAAAATTTTTTTTTGCTTTTTAGCAATTTTTTGATGCCATTGGATAGTGCTTGATGAGAAACGTCGGAAAATGGTGTTTTTGTTTTTGCCAAACGACCACTTTTAAGACCATTTTTTGACCTTTAAAAATTTTTTCAGCCCCCCAGAAATTTTTCCACCCCCCCCAGAAATTTTTCCACCCCCCCCCACCAGAATTTCGGTGCTGCTCACCTATGTCTACATACATGTAGGTACACACTACGTCCTTACATAAGGTAGACAATCATCTATAGGATTTGAGTAATGGCGAGCATTGGGATCTGGGTTGTCCCCTGGGATCCAGCAGACCCCCAAAATTGATTTTGTTGTGCTAGTTTTGGCGATTTCGCCCCATCAGACCCCCTCAGAATTTTAGCAATCAGCAGTGCAGGATTATGCCTTTTGCAGCTTACCTACATACCTAACTACACCTATCACAGTAACATCATTGTTGTTCCAATAAAGTTTATTGCTGTAAGACATTAGCTCTTATTCAATTTACAAAATTGCATTGCACTCATTTACATTAAAGATTTTGTATCACTCATTGTCCGGTTCTTTATCTTCTTGTATTCTGACTCCTTTTTGACCAGAAATGGATACATAGAGTACATGAAAAAATTTTGCGGGGCGGGGCGGGCCTAATTTTTGTAACATTACTGGCGGAGCGGGGCGGGTCTAAGGAGCTGCGGGGCGTGGCGGGCTTAATTTCTTTCTTGGCGGGGCGGGGCGGGTCAAAAAATTTTGTCCCGCGCAGGGCTCTGGTGCATACCCCCAACCCCCTTGTTCATGTGTGGTCTAGACCCCAAACCCCCTCCCCACTTGACATGTCTGATCGTAATCCAACTTCCTTCAGAGGTTATACTCTCTATTGTGCCTGAGTTCGCCTTTAAAATATGTGTACCTATGTAAGTTGGTGATAAAATTGCTAGTGCGTCAACTAAATCTGCGTGGATGTATAAAAATGTACGAGTATCACGTGTACAAAACGTACGATTAGTGTTATTATAGTAGAACAGAGAATAATAAAAGTGCTTGTTTCTAAGACGCCTGTCATTTTAAACAAGTGCGTAATTGTCCTTTGTTGGATAAAAACTGGAGGGCCTTTAAATTGGGAAAATTTGTACCTACTGTTATGTAATTTTCATGCCAAAAAAAGCAAATTATACAGCGTTACTGTTGTTGTTTAAGATGTCTCCATTCTCCAATCTTTACACTGATAAAATTTTAAAGTAGAAATTGAATGACCAACTGATTTTATCGGCACTACAATAGAATACTTATTCTATAAAATTTATTTTCTCGTCGATACACATAGATTGCAAATGGAATGGCTTACCTTGAGAAACATCGCATGGTGCATCGTGATTTAGCTGCCAGGAACATTTTGGTTGGTGAAAAGATGGGCGATGTGCCGGTTGTAAAGGTAAAATCATACATATATATATGTACATAAATTTGCAGAGATATATTCAGTTTTTTTTACCAAGTTTAGTAATTCAACATAATTATATAATAAATTTATTACTTTAATTTAAATAAAATTTATGAATTTACACTTCATCATGCGACTTGATTTTTAGGAATGTTACGTGTTATTGCCTCTTTTAGTCATAATTTCAAAGTAATTCGATAGCAAAAATGTTCAAAAAATCTTCTAAAGCACCATTGCATTCTGATCTTGTGGATCTTTGAAAACCTACGCATCTGACTGAGGTAAATTAACTCCCAACTTTTTATCAGTTTTATTTATGAGTTGCACTCACACATGGGCGTGGGGGGTTTGGGGGTATGCATACCCCAGAAGTTGAAATACCCCCCCCAGGATTCAAATTTTGAAATTTCTTTTTGCTTTTTCAGCGATTTTTTGATGCCATTGGATAGTGCTCGATGAAAAACGTCGAAAAATGGTGTTTTTTTCGCCATACGACCACTTTTAAGACCATTTTTTGACGTTTGAAAATTTTTTCACCCCCACCCCCCAGAATTTCGGTGCTGCCTACCTATGGTTGCACTGCGTGTAATATTTCTGTGCGTACGTTTGTTTTTGCTTTTCTTATCTTATAGGTTGCTGACTTTGGTTTAGCAAGGGTAATTACGGATGACGAATACAATGCGAGAACTGGTAAAAATTAACTGCATTTACTATATTTAGCCCTATTATCACTAATTATTGATTGTGAGAATCTGAGCAGAAAAGTGGCATATGCGTGACTATTTCCCTTGTATTCGTTCGCACGCCATAATTTTGTTCATCGCTCTCATAAATTAGCCGGAATATAATTTTGGGAACATACTTGGTTCGAAAATTTGGAAAGCTACAAGTCTAATTTTAGTGTATTGGTTATTTTCAACGTTTAAGCTATTAGTCTGGCTATTTTACGAAAAGTAAAACTAATGAAAATTTAAAAGTTTGCACTAAATTTTAAATTTCGTAATGTTGACTATTTAGGGGGAGCACTTTTTCTCGGATCCACATAGTCGTGCTTGATTCTGTGATATGAAGAAAGGTCCGTACCATACCTGGGCGTGGGGGGTTTGCACCCCGCCCCCTTCAAAAACCAAAATACCCCCCCCCCAGAAACCAAAATACCTCCCCCAGAATTCAATTTTTGAATTTTTTTTGTTTTTTTCGCAATTTTTTGATGTCAATGGATAGTGCTCGATGAGAAACGTTGAAAAATGGTGTTTTTTCGCCATACCATCATCTTTTAGGCCATTTTTTGACCTTTGGAAAAATCTTATACCCCCCAGAACTTTGGTGCCGCCCACCTATGGTCCGTACTCTTAGATACGAACTATATGTATCATATGTACGTACAAACGGCCAGAAATTACGATAGGGGGAAAACCAATTTCCTGGGAGAGGTGATTGAGTAATTTTATTACCTATTTCATGTCAAATATTATTTTAATTATTAATTAAAGATTAGTGAATCTTAACTAATATAAAGTATTAATACTTTAATGAATGCTGAATACTTAATACTTCATGCATATTATGGTCAAATTTGCACGAAAACAAATAAGAATAAGGACGATTAATTGACCTGTGGTGACATCAAATGTATCGCAAATAATGGCAGAGCAGTATATGCAAGAATGAATTGAACAGTCTGCTGCTCGGAAAATAAGTACCTTTATTTACTTAAAACGTCATTTGACGCTTTTCCATGGTTCAAGCAATGGGTTTTGATCCGAAAATAGCCTAAGAGGTTTGCTTCTCAAAATCCCCCTCCGCCCCTATATCCTCATGTGTGCATGCGTGGAAACTTATTTTATCTAAATTAATTAAATAAGCATGTTTTATGGGTTAATTGAAATTATAGTAACGACTTATTGCATGTATTTTGGAAATAGACCGGTTCATCTGCTTACTATCTAGTCCGTATTTGCTTTTCAAAAACTTCTTAAGATTATAAACAATTTTGTTCTGCAAAGTGCTATGCCGTCCAATTTTATGTTTTACGAGGTACCTCACTTTTATATATGTGATCACAATCATTTTCTTAACTTTAAATAATGATGTTCGCAATATTTGAGCGAAACTTTCCGACGCATTTTGAATGTAACTTCATTGAAAGCGTATTTTTCAATGCCTGAATCTTCGAAGGTCGTATTTTGTACTTTTTGTGCTAAATAAGCCCTTGAAGAAGAAAATTGCACGTCTTCAAGTCTGGAGAATAAGAGATAGCCGTGGCATGAAAGGTGATTCATCTTATCACCCCCTGCCTATCTCGTTTTCCCTAATAAATGTCGCGCAATTTTTACTTTGGGTGCTTATCGAATCCAAAGTGTAGGCAAAGGACCCGAACATTCAAAAATTGAAAATTCTCTTTATTTACGCATTGAATCGAGTTGTAGCCATTTCGCTCTTTTATCGCCAAAGTTATTCGTAGTTTCAAAAAGTACATTGCTCGCGAAACGTGAAATTCGATGTCGTGAAACTTAACTGTATTATTTTTTGTTTTCTCTACATTCTGGCAAAATTTTACGAATTAAGTTATCGAAAAATAAAATAGGGAATATGTATATGTACATGAACTAAGCTGTATTTCAAGCGTACATTCTCTGTGTTTAGGCGCTAAATTTCCAATTAAATGGACTGCCCCAGAAGCTGCGCTGTATGCGTCTTTCACGATTAAGTCAGACGTTTGGTCGTACGGCGTCCTTTTATATGAAATCGTTACCAGGGGTCAGGTTCCATATCCAGGTAATGCTTGAAATCTTAAGGCACGTACTTACATAGCTGACCTGGTCTTCTCAATTCGGAGGACAGTCGAAAATTAAGTTTTGTACACATGCGCTTTATGTGAATTCTGGGGGTGGACCCAAATTTGTTTTCTAAAGTGTCTTTTTGGACGTATCTAGATTAGTTAAATACGCTTCAAAAAAACATCATATTCAGGCGTTTCTGTTGGCATCAAAAATTGCGGGAAAAAAACAAAACAAAATTTCAAAACTTGATTTTGGGGGGGTTATTTTGGTTCCTCGGGGGTGCATACCCCCCCCCCAAAAAAATCCCCCCTACGCCCAGGTGTGCTTTTGACTGGTTAAAAATTATAAAGTGCAAAGAAAAAATCTCTTATAAATATAAGTCTGAATAAATGCGGTTTAATGTGGAAGTTTTATTGAATAAGCTTATGTGTACATACTTATTATTTATATACCGATACTCGAAATGCAACACTTTGAACTTCCTACTTTGGTGCTCGATGCTAAATGGTTTGTTGTCATCTTTTCAAGCAGATTGCGAATTTTTCTTACCAATTGACTTTCCATCGGTATGCATTTATACTCGTATATACGCAGGCCCGTATAAATTGGGGTAGTGAGTCTGAAACACCGCCAAACAGGTTTTTAGCGTGCTTTTGAGCTAGTAATTTTAAAATTTTCTACTTATGCATACTTATGTCTTACCGCTAAAAATCGGTCAAATTTGAGCTTGACATAAAGAGCAATTCAGTTTTTTTAGGCGCTGTACACTGGATTTATTGTTAAGCTATAGTTCTTGCCTTCTAGCTCATTCGAAACAGCTTAAATTTGAGTCGTGACATGTAGAACATGAAATTTTTTTCCCGCGCTTCGCGCCGGATTTATTGTTCATCTATGTTTTCTGTCTTCTGACCCGCTCAAAACTGCTCGAGCTCGACATGCGGAATACATATGTCAAATTTCATTTTCTGTATTGGTTTTCTCTGTTAAGCACAATAATTAAATACAAAGACAGGAGTGAGAAATTACTCGTGAATTGAATGATGCGAAATCGGATTGTGCAGATAGCTTGAATGGGGAATTCTCTGTATCAATATTGAATAAAGTGAAAATTTTCTAAAATTTTATTTTCAAATTTTTCTCTACCATCGTATAGAGCTCGCCGAGATACGCTTAAAACTGTCTTTATTTTCGCCTATCTCCAGATGGTTCTCGAGATCTCTGACCTCAGAAAAATTTAAAAAAACAGTGTCTTCAATGATCTTACATATGTATGTAGGTATGAATAAGCATTTTTAATGGCGCGCTTTTGCATCCATCAAATCAATATCTGAACGAAAGCCATATGGTGTGTAAGTTATCATTTTAGGCATGCAAAATCGCGAAGTAATAGACCAGGTGGAACGCGGCTACCGCATGTCGCTGCCCAAAGATTGCCCTGAGCCCTTGTATCAAATAATGCGCCAATGTTGGGATCAAGTACCCGACAATAGGCCGACTTTCGAGTTCCTCTTCCATTACTTTGACGACTATTTTATAGCCGTGCAGCCCAGCTATGCGCCCAGCGATAGTTAAAACGTATAGAAATACTGGTTTCTGCAGTCTTATCGGAGAAATGGCGTCGCTTTCGGCGCGCCTTGAAATTAATGTGAACTGTGAACGATGCAATCGTTGGAATACTGATACGTAAAGTGAATAAGTGCGTGGTTCTTGGGGTCTTTTCTACAGTAATCTCAATATATCGCAACACTTCATCGGATAGAATCGTAAGAAATCGCCATTTGTCATGAAAAAAGTTCCTGTGCAATTTACCATTTCATCATCGAAATGAGGCCGTATGGCAATAGCGTGCTTCGCTTACGCGCATTTCTTCCTGTGCTGTTTTTTAGAAACATTTATTTTTTAGAACATTTTATAGCCTTCTGCTGTAATAGCTTAATACAAAACTTGTTTTAGTCCGTGCTCTTTCATCATGCTTTTTGTATTAGGCCTGAAATTATGGGTATTATTACTTTAATTTCTGAGTAAAGCTTCTGAAAATTCCTAAAATTATGTATAACGGTCTCTCATAATTTAAAACGTATGCAAAATATTGCGATGACTTGGGTTAGATTTGGATACCTACCTTACTGTATTTCACGGAAAAAATATTTACACGCGTACTTGCCTTCATTTTGAAATAGACTATATGGAAACTTAGACCTTAACGAAAACTTTTTTGATGTGTTTGCGAAGCATATTTTCACATCTTGTATATAATATTCTATTCTCTTTGTGAGGCTTTTAGTCGCTATTTACTCAGTTTGCAAAATAAACCTAAGCTTCAGTTTTTGAGAAACGGTTCTCAAATTCATCCACTCCTTTATTTTTTATATTTCATATTTTGATTTTTCGACTTGACGTTGTCTTTCTCTTTTTTTATATGCCCGTGTATCAGTGTATTTATATTGCCGCGGGCAACCGATGTCACCTGAGCTCGAATGTCATCTTTGCGCTACGAACCTATACTATCATAGACGTTGATTTATTCTGCTATACCTTATTTTGTCATACCAAAAACATTGTTTTTTTATCGTTTTACCGTTTTCGTCGTTTTAATTGCGCTTATATTTACCTTGTTCGACTTTTTGCTGCTTCTGCGTTTATTTTTCTCGAGTGTTTGAGAAAATTTATAAGTTTTGTTTGATTCGTACATTCGAACTTTTTATTCTGTTACTTTGTTATTGTCCTACTTGTGTTATATAATTTAAAAGTGCTCTAGAAGAAGTGGACAACTCGCAGTATGCATAAGGATATGGAAAATTCATCAGCGTCTCCTGTTTTCAAGCAGATATGCATTTCAATCTTTTGGTGACACACTGGGTGAATTTTTACTGACGCCCTCCCTAGAATTCGGCTGCTGCAAATGTTCGATTTAGCTGCTTTACACATTAATTTCTCAGGCAATGCATATGTAAAGGGATTAATGATTGAAGCGTTTTTCACATTTTTTTAAAATTTTTTTCCAATTGTTCAAGATGTAAAAATGGCCCGTCGCTTGATTTTTTTTTGAAAATTTCTAAATAAATAAACTTCAGGAAATCGCCTCTCAAATTAATAAATTTAATTCGTGCATATAGCTTAAGAAGAATATATAGCTTATTTAGATCTAAATCAGCTTTACTGTATCTATTGCTCATCGTTGTAGTATTTCGATCTAATTTGTTATTGCCGTTTGGTGTAGCATTTAGTTTCACTTTTGTACGCTATTGTCAATGTGCATTTCTATTTAAGTTGCTTAATTTGTCTGTGCCCAGCAGTTAATACCGCTAGAGCGACATTTGATTCTTAGGCGTGCTGACTATTGTAGTGGGTATTAAAAGTTTAGTGTAATAATTACATACCTACATAGAAGCATTACTAAAGGGGAGAATATATCAATAAATTTAGGCATGATATAAAGTCAGAACGCTCGCGAAATTCTATCGTCGATTTGTGTGACACAAAAATTTGGAATAAGACAAAATAGATGATAGCGCCTACTGATTTTTTAAATTTCATATTTTTTGACAAGCAGAATAACTATCTTTCATAAAGTATATCTCTTTTGCAGTAATGCATGTTTAAACACGCTTTTTCAGTCAACCACAGCGGCGGATCTGTGATTTTCCTAAAAGGGGGCCGTATCCATAGGTGGGCAGCACCGAAATTCTGGGGGGGGGTGAAAAAATTTTCAAAGGTCAAAAAATGGTCTTAAAAGTGGTTGTATGGAGAAAAAACACCATTTTTCGACGTTTCTCATCGAGCACTATCCAATGGCATCAAAAAATTGCTAAAAAAGCAACAACAAAATTTCTGGGGGGGTTATTTCAACTTCTGGGGGTGCATACCCCCCCACGCCCATGTGTGGCCGTATCCCAAATTTTCCAAAAATAGGTCCGAAAATTTGCCCTGCACGAAATAGCATTTTTCGGTGTTTTACATTGTATACTTTTACATAAAATCACTTTTGACGCAATATTTTTTTAAAATTTTTGAATTTCCGACAATTTTTTTGCGAAAAAAATCAATAAATTTCTTTGACTTTTACAAAAATCTGGCGCGAAGCGCCGGAAAATTTGTAGCATTTGATGCGAAACGTCAAAATTTTTAATTGAAAATAGAAGAAAACTATGCAAAAATAGCTGTTTCTGCTGTTAAAATTGTTTTGAAACCTATAGAACAGAAAATGGCTTCCAAGTCGCCAAGAAGGTAAATAAATGTCATTAATAGGTATCATCTGGCGCGTAGCCCCGGACAAATTTGAGAAGTTATGGTCAATGACGGCCAAAAATCATTACAAATTGCATATTCATTCTTTATCTCGCCAAATATTTTTGGCCAAAGGGGGCAGCCGCCCCCGCCCCCTTGAATCCTCCTCTGGTCATCCAATTCTGGTGTGATAAGTTATATGACGGAAATTGCATCGTACTTTCCAATCCATGTAGCAAGCATGAGAATTATAATTTAGTCATCATATGAATGTAATTGAGAAGCCTAAAAACTGGGCAGGTCCGAAGACCCGCCACTGCACAGTCTTCAGTCGCTTGCGCGAGCCGAACCCGTGCTCAATTTCAAAAAAAATTTTGCGCTATCTAAGCCGGAGATGAAACGTCATTTCGACGGGTTAAAGCGCATAAGCTATAAATAGCACGTCAGAGCAGCAAAACGAGCTGACAGGAAAGCACATGCATAACAGCGAAACGAGCTGCTGGGAAAGCACAACTGAACAGCGAAACGAGCTGACTGGAAAGCACATCCATAACAGCGAAACGAGCTGCTGGGAAAGCACATCTGAACAGCGGAACAAGCTGACGGGAAAGCACATCCGTAGAGCGTGGGTAAAATCCGGAAATAGAAATCGAAAATGGGTAAAAGCCGGAAAATGGAAAAACGGTTAAAAGTCGGAAAATGGAAAAGTGAGTAAAAGCTGAAAATGGAAAATTTTCATTTCCTTTATTTTCAACAAAAAATGGTTCGTTTTCAAAATTTTCGGTCGTAAATGTCAAACTCATATCGTTTCTCACCAAATTTCTCGATTTTTGAAGAAATTTCGAAAGCGTAACCAAAAATGGAAAAAGTCTACAAAAATAAAAAAAACTGAAAATTGTTCATTTCTTGATCTTTTCACTCAAAATTCTCTTTTGCAAAGATTGACCTTCCAAATTCGAAAAATCGTTATCCACTTCGACTACTGCAACGATTTCGTCGCAGATGGAAAATAGAAAAATAGGGTAAAACCCGGAAATGGAAAATGGAAAATTTTCCATTTCCTTTATTTTCAACGAAATATGGTCTCTTTTCAAAATTTTCGGTCGTGAATGTCAAACTCATTTCGTTTCTCACCAAATTTCTCTATTTTTGTAAAAATTTTGAAAGCGTTCTAAAAATGGAAAAATCCTACAAAAATGGAAAAAACTGAAAATTGTTCATTTCTTCGTATTTTCACTCAAAATTCTCCTCTTTAGAAAAGATTGACCTTCCAGATCCGAAAAAAATCGTTATCCACTTCGACTACAACGATTTTGTCACAGATGGAAAATCGCCGGAAAATGGAAAAATAGGGTAGAATCCGGAAATATAAGATGGAAAATTTTCCATTTCCTTTATTTTCATCGAAAAATGGTTATCTTCAAAATTTTCGGTCATACATAAATGTCAAACTCATGTCGTGTTTCTCACCAAACCTCTATTTTTGAAAAAAATTTGAAAGCTGAACTAAAAATGTAAAAAGGTCTACAAACATTGTTCATTCATTTTGTTGAATTTTTTCCATTATTACATAGTTGCGTTTTTGAAATTTCTTCATAAAATGAGGAAATTTAGTGAGAAACGACATGATTTCGACATCTACAACCGAAAATTTTGAACATTCACCATTTTCCTTTGAAAATAAAGGAAATGGAAAATTTTCCATTCTTCATTTTTCATTTCCAGGTTTTACCCTGTTTCCATTTTCCGGAAATTTTCCATCTGCGATAAAATAGTTGTAGTCGAAGTAAATGACGGTTTTTTCGGATCTGGAAGGTCAATCTCTTTAAAAGAGGAGAATTCTGAGTTAAAAGACGATGGAATGAACAGTTTTCCGTTAGACAATTCATTTGTCCATTTTTGTTGAATTGTTTCCATTTTTGGTTGCGCTTTTGAAATTTCTTCAAAAATAAGGAAATTTGGTGAGAAACAACAAGATTTCGACATCTACAACCGAAAATTTCGAAAATTAACCATTTTCTGTTGAAATTGAAGGAAATGGAAAATTCTCCATTTTCCATTTCCAGCTTTTACCCTTTTCCATTTCCTGCTTTTACCCATTTTCCATTTTCGGATTTTACCTTTCCCCATCCGTACAGCGAAACGAGCTGACGGGGAAGCACATCCGAACAGCGAAACGAGCTGTCCGGAAATAGCGCATGAGTTCGATGAGTGTGTATGTGCCCCGCACTAACATGAATATCAATTGGCACTTTGCTGTATGTAACTTGGTGTACCTGGGTACGCGCCTAAATCCATTAGAAATGCCAATAGATAAAAAACAGCCTGTATACTGCAGATGCATTCTAAATAGTTAATATTCAACGGATATATTAAACTTATTCAAATTTGATATTAACCCTCGACGCCTCGGCACTTTTCAGCTTCGCCCTCAGCGCCGGAGCTCCAAAAAAGGCCGAGCCTTGCCGAGACCTCGGTCCGATCACTGGTGACCGACCAAAATTTTAAAAATCTGTTTTAACGTTACAGTAAAACTACGCTGTTTACACAATGGGTATTGCTTCCAAAAAACACGGCAGCATATTCTATCTTTTAAAAATCCGTACAATACAGAAGAATTCCAGTGTTGCTGTAAGGGGGGTGGACAGGACATATGTACATATGTTGGAGTGTTGGAGGTACCTAAGTATATTATATTTACTCGCTAATGCGCTACATATGATTTCATGCTGGATTAGTTGAAGAGGCTGACTTGTTTTAATGTAAGACAAAGACGGTCGGTAGTTGAAATAAAAATTTTACTTACATATCTAAAATATAATATAACGGCACGACGCTCATATACCTACATACTTACTAATGATCACAATTATCTTTGCCCTTTAAATCACCGTAGCCTAATTTTTCCCAATCTTGTCGAGTCATCAGGTTTTGTGTCATACGACATTCAAAATAAGCTTTAGCTTGCTCTCGGCATGCTTCGTTCAGTCGATTATTTTTTGATACACAGTGCATATAAGATATCATCGCATCTTTACACACACCTTCGTGATCCAATGGAAAACTACCATTGATAGGGGCAGTTCGTTTAAAAATTTTCTTCGAATAAATTGATGACATTACTGTTATCGATGATTGACTTGTTGATAAACTGATATAAAGTAGAGAACGCTTGATTATTTATTAAATATTATATCAAGCTAAGGAGTCGACGAGACCGTACATGAACAGCAACTAAAGTGAAGGGTCCGCCGATGAGGCTAAATTATCAAAAATAGCAGCTAAAAATTAATTCCAAGGTCTACCGATTTTGGAGGGTCCAGCCGCCAGACCCACCAGACCATAATGAGCAGCAAGAAAATTCTCGGGGTTTGGTTGGATGGAATCGCCAAGAATGTTAGTAAGATTACAATTCTGGGGGTTTACAGTGATATGCGGTGGGGGATTCAACTTATAGTGTGTACCCCTCCCCATGTCAACGTATGCTCCAGACCACACCTGGGCGTGGGGGTGGGGGGTTTGGGGGGTATGCACCCCCCCCCCAGAAACCAAAATACCCCCCAGAAATCAAAATACCCCCCAGAATTCAATTTTTGAAATTTTTTTTCGTTTTTTCGCAATTTTTGATGGCAATGGATAGTGCTTGATGAGAAACGTCGAAAAATGGTGTTTTTATCGCCATACCACCATTTTTAAGGCAATTTTTTGACCTTCAAAAAAATCTTGCACCCCCTCCCAGAATTTTCTTGCTGCCCACGTTTGCTCCAGACCATACGTGGGCAGCACCAAAATTCTGGAAGGTGGGAGGTGCTTTCGAACATCAAAAAAAATTGTCTTAAAAATGGTGGTATAGCGAAAAAACACCATTTTTCAACGTTTCGCATCAAGAACTATCCATTGGCATCAAAAAATTGCGAGAAAAAAACAAACAAAATTGAAAAATTGAATTCTGGGAGAGGTATTTCGGTTTCTGAAGGTGGGGGTATTCGGCCTTCTGGGGGAAGGTATTCGGCCTTCTGAGCGGTGCATACTCCCCCCATGCCCAGGTGTGCTCCAGACCAGAGCCCTGCGCGGGCCGAATTTTTTGACCCGCCCCGCCCCGCCAAGAAAGAAATAAAGCCCGCCCCGCCCCGCCCCGCAAAATTTTTTCATGTACTCTATGTATCCATTTCTGGTCGAAAAGGAGCCAGAATGCAAGAAGATAAAGAACCGGACAATGGGTGATACAAAATCTTCAATGTAAATGAGTGCAATGCAATTTTGTAAATTGAATAAGAGCTAATGTCTTACAGCAATAAACTTTATTGGAACAACAATGATGTTACTGTGATAGGTGTAGTTAGGTATGAAGGAAAGCTGCAAAAGGCATAATCTTGCATTGCTGATTGCTCAAATTCTGAGGGGGTCTGATGGGGCGAAATCGCCAAAACTAGTACAACAAAATCAATTTTGGGGGTCTGCTGGATCCCAGGGGACAACCCAGATCCCAATGCTCGCCATTACTCAAATCCTATAGATGATAGTCTACCTTATGTAAGGACGTAGTGTGTGCCTACATATTTATAGGCAAAGGTGGGCAGCACCGAAATTCTGGGGGGGGGGGGGGGGGGTGAAAAACTTTCTGGGGGGGGTGAAAAAATTTTTAAAGGTTAAAAAATGGTCTTAAAAGTGGTCGTTTGGTAAAAAAACACCATTTTTCGACGTTTCTCATCAAGCACTATCCAATGGCATCAAAAAATTGCTGAAAAAGCAAAAAAAATTTCTGGGGGTGGGTATTTTGATTTCTGGGGGGGGTATTTCAACTTCTGGGGGGTGCATGCCCCCAAACCCCACGCCCACGTGTGTATGTAGGTACCTGCCTACCTATATATATATATATATATATATATATATATATATATATATATATATATATATATATATATATATATATATATATATATATATATATATATATATATATATATATATATATATATATATATATATATATTTATATATATATATATATATATATATATATATATATATATATATATATATATATATATATATATATATATATATATATATATATATATATATATATATATATATATATATATATATATATATATATATATATATATATATATATATATATATATATATATATATATATACAGGGTGTTTAAAAAAACAAACGAAACCCATATCAGACCTTGTAACTTCGAAATGAATTGCTCAATTCGAATGCAACTTGCTTTAATCAGGTTTGCTTCAATCAAAAGCTCATTTATCTAGCTAGTTGCCTCTAAATTTTTGTTTTATTTTGTTTGTTGGTTCGAGAGCTATTGAGCTTTTGCCTAAGGTCACTCCCTCGGCGATTGAGCCAGCAATGACAAAATAAGCAGCGAGTTGCTTGCGCTTGTGAATGACCTAAGGAATGACATTTGGCGAAAGCTCAGTAAGTCTCGAACCAAGTAGCGAAATAGTACGAAAATTTACAGGCTAACAGCTAGACAAACAGGCTTTTGAATAGAGCAGACCGTATTCTAAAATGTTTACTCGATTAAAAGCTACAACGTTGCAAACACATGATTTATTTCTAAGCACGCATTGATTTAATGAAAAAAACGACTTTTACACAATTGCGCGTTGCACAAGAACAGAGCAAGCTACGGATACGAAACCTAGCAAGTTTCTTACGAAGGTTTCTGTCTATCGTTTAAAACAATTTGCATCGAAATTGAGCGAGCCGTTGAGAAGTTACAAGGTCAAATATGGGTTTCATTTTTTTGAAATACTGTATATATGTAAGCTTATGCATGGTAAAGCTGGGGGCCGCGCGGGCCTGCGGGGCGGGGCGGGCCGACCCGCCCCGCGCAGGGCTCTGCTCCAGACCTCTGCCACGCTCATGTGTGATCGAAACACTTCCTTTCTTGTGCGAGACAAGAATTACGATATTTGGCGCTTCGCGCCGAATATCGTAATTACAATAGCAGGCATTACATACACCAAAATATATCTTTGTGTAGTTTCATGCACCTTTGTTCAGATTTAAACATTTTTTACATCTATTTCTACTGTTTTAAAACGATTTTATGCAGAAAATAAGAACTATTTGACAAGTTTGCACTGTTTTCTGCCGTTCATAGATAAAATTGACTTTTTTATCTTTGAGTTACATTGATTTCACAAGCGAATTAGTGTCTATTATGAGATTCAGTCAGCTTATTGCAATCGCCATATTATTTCTGATAGTGTAACACAAGTTGGTTTAGCTTTCTGAATCGAGTTTTATGTGTGAATTGAACCAAAAACTCACAAAAATTTCGGCGCCTCGCGCCGAACAAATATAATCAGCTAAATTTATGACGAAATAACACTTTGTAAAGCGTGCGGATTGTATATAACAGACTAGCAGCATGTAAAAATGAGTATATTTAATAGATTATATGGACAAAAAATCTTTCGCACGTACAAAAACTTTGCCAGAAATCTTCATACATGTATGTACAAAGAGGCTCGTATAAGGAAATAGTGTTTTTTTTAAAGTTGTTTATTTTTGCGATAAAAAGTGAAAGCTTGACTTTTGCTTGAAAACCGAAAAACATCAATAAACATCAGAAAAAAGGAAGAGGGTTGTCCCACAAACATTCCAGAGTTCAGACTTGAATGAAATAAGTTATAAGCAGTGTTTTTTTGTACAAGGTCCGTCTTTACATGTACAAAGATGGTCCCTAAAAGCTTTTGTACATTTTGTACACACAAATTTTTGGGTACTATAATATGGTAAAGTAACGACTTTAGTGTGATAACAACAGTTGTTCAACCTCTGGTAGTGTATTTTACCTAATTTCTGGATTTCTGAGGGCAAAACTCATTAAGAATCGTCTTAAAACGGCGCGAAGCGCCGAAAAATTCGACATTTTTCCTTTCGAAAGGCAATTTCTTTTATTATTAAGATATATGTGACACACAATAACTCATTCAAAAATTTTTGCGAATGTTAGACCTTTTTTGCAGTTTTTGTTTTCCCAAAAACCTTTTTACATGTACAAAGACGGTCCCGAAAAGTCTTTGTACATCGGGAAAAATCTTTACCGAATACAAAAAAACCGTGGTTCTAAGACTGAAAATGATGTCGATTGCCAAATTATTAATATTAGACCAAGCTACCATACACGTCAGCATGGGAATTCTGCAGAGTCAGGCAGGACCCAAAAAATTTTCAAAACGTGCCTTTTTAGCTAAAAAACGTGGGATATACGTCAATAACACTGTTTTTGGACGTTTCGGACAATGCTTGTCTTTTTAGAACATAAAAACATGTTTAAAAAATTTGAAAAAATTTTGAAAAAACGAGAAAATCGAACCAAGTATAGTCAAAAAATGTGTATATGGCGCGATGCGCTTAAAACTTGAGACATTTGAGCCAAAAGTGAGCTAACAACGATTAAAAAAGCACTTTTTAACAATTTTTCCAAAAAATCGACCAGTCTGGGGGATTCATTCATGTAAGAGGGAGATAAGGGGATCCCCCACCCAAAGTCGGACATCCCCCGTCCATCTCTCCCAAAGCCAGAGAATTTTTGACCCCCTCCCCCTCCAGATTTTCGGAAAAATCGAATTTTTTGGCCGTTCTTAGCCGTTTTTAGGCCATTTGTGGCCAAAAAATTGGTAGTTATTTACCCCCTAAAATCGGCCGGGACTCCCCCCCCAAAATTTCGAACCGTTACATGTATGGGGGAGTCGCAGCCATTTGCATAGCGGGGGTTAGCAGCAATTTTTCGGGGAGGGGGTCTAACCTCCCCCCGAAGCAACCCCCCCGCAGAGCACGTATGTATCAGACCCGAAATTCAATTTTAAAACCTATATATCAGTCTGTCCGCTATTGTGTGGGGCCAATAAAAACTTAAGGAAAGCTTGAAAACGAAGTTTTTTTTGTTTATACTATTGATTTTATGACCGCGGGCTTGGAAAAGTGCTGAAACCAAGCAAATTATCATTACCGACAAAAAAGGATATGTACTTCATATATAGGTGGGCGGCACCAAAATTCTGGGGGTAAAGGTCAAAAATAGCCTCAAAAGTGGTGGTATGGCGAAAAACACCCGTTTTCAACGTTTCTCATGGACACTATCCATTGGCATCAAAGAATTGCGAAAAAAACAAAACAAATTCAAAAATTGAATTCTAGGGGGAGGTATTTTGGTTTCCGGGGGAGGGGGGTATTTTGGTTTCTGGGGGAAGGGGTATTTTGCTTTCTGGGGGGTTTGGTTCCTCGGGGGAAACCCCCAACCCCCTCGCACCCCCAACTCTATATACAATAAGACAAGCATTAGGTATTGGCTACTTTTTTCAATAACAAAGCAGAGAAAAAACTTACCTCTTAACATTTGTAACTTAAATATCACCCTTAGACATCTTGTAAAAAGTCGGAAAGCGTTTGACAGAAATCAGAACTATATGGGACAAACAAATTTTCTTGCATTCGTTAGTATTTGAAGACTGATAGGTGATATCGACGATCTATCGCAATGAAATTTATCATTAAATAAGAACTTCGAAATTTGTGCATAGCGGATTCTAATATATCTTCAAATTAGCTCAAAAAGAAAATGATATCCTGCACATAAAAACATTCGTCTTACATAAATCTATTCTTTTTTGTTGTTGTCTGTCGGTTTTAACCAAGGGAAAACATCGAATAATTCAGGAGCGATTGGTTTATGGCCGATTTGGATAGCGTGACGGTCATGTGCTTGTAACCAAACAAGACCACCTAAAAGCGCTATACACCTAGCAATACCACGATACTGAGAAGGTTTCATTACTTCAATCGAACCAATAAAACATTCTTAAAAACGATTATGTATATATCAGTAAAAATAAATCAGGATACGCAATAAATACTCGTAAATAAAGATAGGTAGGTACCGTGGTGTGCAAAAGTTTGTTTACAGCCACCCTGCTCAAACAAAGCAAGAAGCTACAAGGACTTTGCAAAAATTGTTGCGGTCTTTGAGAAAACTGCGAGTTAACTTATTACAAGTTTCTAGACCAGTTTTCAAAGCTAAAACTGAATCTGCAAGCCATTTTAGGCTCAGTATAATAATTATCGTGATATTAGGGACTATGAAAGCCTTGCAGTCACTGTTTTTTTATTAGCACGGCGCCAAGGAAACCTGTCCTGTGCTAATAGACATTTTGTACATTATCCCCATGCGCAAAGGCTTTTTTGGATTAAAAAGTAGAAATTATAACATTTTGACGGCATTTTTAAAGGAAGTTTTCCAAAATTTTTTGGGCGCTTTGCGCCTAATTTGTTAAAAATGTATTATTTCTGTTTTCCCACCATTACTTTTTTATTTCATCATCAGCGAGTACCTACTTTAGCAACTTTGCAGAAAGGGAACCCATGTTTTGCGGCGCTTTGTACCAGATTGATTGTTTCTATATTATTTTTGCCTTCTAAACAGCCTAAACTTGAGCAGACATGGAAAACATGCCAAATTTTTTTGGTGCTCTGCGTCTAGTTATTGAGTTTGCGTATTGTTCTTTTGCAATACACGAAAATTAAATGCAAAGATAGCTTGAAATCACTCAGTCTAGCATGGACCGCATATAGATAAAGTCAGTCGTGTACACAGATGGCTCAAAAATTATATTTTTTTGTATGAGTTGAAAAGAATGACAATTTTTTAAATTTTTTTCCGAAATTTATCGACGGCAGCGAAAATAACTCATTGAAAAACGCTCGTAAATACCCTTATTCTTGCCTATCTCCTAACAATTCTACGTTTTCGTACGCTAATGAGAAACGCTGCGCGCAAATGCTCTATCCAGGCTGTTAGCAGCCGCGTACATGGGGGTGGCGCTAAAAAGCACTGCGGTCGTTCTACATTTAGTAAAATAATGCAAATAGTTTAAATTGCTTAAATTTAGTAAGAAATAATTCTGACTACAGCTAAAAACTAATTTTGCATTATGCAAGAGACACTGATAATTTATCCTTTTTACGTTTTAGGAATATATGATAATCCGAAGGGCTTTCCGGATAGCCCAATTGCATTCGCTTATTTTATGGATAATTAATTGAATTATTAGAGGCGCACCGATTAAAATTCGAGAAAGAAAACGTTTCATGCATTTCAGTGCACTTTCAATCAAAAACCGGTTATAAGGTTACCAGATGAAAGATATTGAAGGATATTTCGAGCCAATAAACCGTATTCAAATCGAAGCTTACTGATGAAATTAAGTGGACTGGACCATGCACTACCATAATAAAGTGCGCATTAAAATTTTGAAGAAAATTATCGTTTATTTCATTGCTGAACAGGAAGACTTTGCTTACTATCAGACTTTAGAAATAAAGAAAAATTTTATGCATGGAAAAGACTGTAAGCAAAGAAAATTATGGTTGTGCTCTACTGTGCGTTCACGGTTTTATTATATTCGGCAAAGATTTTTCCCGATGTACAAAGACTTTTCAGAACCGTATTTGTACATGTACAAAGATTTTTGGGGAGACAAAAAGTGTAAAAAAGGTGTTAAATTCCCAAAAATTTTAAACGCTTCGCGGCGAAACGAGTAATTGTTTGTCCTATATATCTTTAAAATGGCAGAATTTGCATTTAGAATAAAAAAATGTCAATTTTTTCAGCGCTTCGCGCCGTTTTGAGACAATTTTTATTAATTTTTGGTGACAGACACCCAGAAATTAGCTAAAATACACTACCAAGGTCGAAAAACCCTGTTTTACCACACTAAAATCGCTACTGTACCATATTATAGTACACAAAAATTTGCATGTACAAAATGTACAAAGACTTTAGGGGACCTCGAACATGAACAAACGGACCTTGTACAAAAAACACACAGTGTGTTATTCTGGTAAGCATAATAGACGAATTGGTTTTTCGGCTTATTCAGGCACTTTTCAATGTCTGAGGCTGAGCTACTGAGCTCCAATCTCAGAAACGATGTCACATAAATTGAGTTTCCGTATTTCAATGGTTTTGCTCAGGTAAATGACATCACGACCACACCTGGGCAAGGGGTTCAACCAGGTTCAATCGGGTACCAGCCGGACCAGGTTCAGTACCAGCCGGAGGGTCCGCCAGTTGCACCCTATGTTTTGTACAAAAACTTTTTTAGGCATTTTACAAGATCAGATGCCGCCAACAGTGCAGCCAAAATCGGTTGCTGGGGTCCAAAAATTGGTCGCTGAGATTCAAAAATCAGTTGTTGGGCTTCAAAAATCGGTTTCTCGGGTCTAAAAATCGGTTGCTGAGGCCTAAAAATCACTTGATGGAGTCTTAAAATTAGTTGCTGTGGTCTAAAAATGAGTTGGTGGGATCCAAAAATCAGTTGATGGGGTCCTAATTCGGCTACTGGGCTTCAAAAATCGGTTGCTGGGGTCTAAAAAATTGATTGCTGGGGTCCAAAAATCGGTTGCTGGGTTCCAAAAATCTGTTGCTGGGGTCAACCAATTTTCGGAGAGCCCATCAACTGATTTTTAGACCTCATCAACCGACTTTTAGACCCCAGCAACCGATTTTTGGAGCCCATCTGATTTTAGACCCCAGCAACCACACGTGGGCGTGGGGGTAGGGGGTTTGGGCGTTATGCAGCCCTTAGAAGGCCCGATTCCACCCAGAAACCAACACTCCCCAGAATTTAATTTTTTTCGCAATTTTTCGATGCTAATGGATAGTGCTCGATGGGAAACGTTGAAAAATGATTTTTAAGGATATTTTTGTTCTTTGAGAAATCTTGCACACACTCGAACCCCTCCTCCCCAAAATTTTGTTGCTGCCCAGTGCCCACCTATGTTAGCAACCGGTTTTTGGACCCCAGCAACCGATTTTTGGACTCCAGCAACCGATCTATGAACCCAGCAACCCATTTCTGGAGCCTATCAACTGATTTAGGACCCTAGCAACCAATTTTTAGACCCCAACAACCGATTTTTGGAGCCAGCAACCGATTTTTGGACCCCACCAACTGATTTTTAGAGCCCACCAACTGATCTAGGACCTAAGCAAGCGATTTTTAAACCCCATAAACAGAAATTTTGAGCCCATCAACTGATTTAGGACCCCATCAACCGATTTTCAGACCTCAGCAACCGATTTTTAGAGCCAAAAAACTGATTTTAGGACCCGCGCAACCGATTTTCGGATCCCACCAAGTGAGTTTTTGACCCTAGCAATCTATTTTTAGACCTCAGCGAACGATCTTTGGAGCCCACCAGCTGGTTTTAAGACCCCAGCAACCAATTTTTGGAGCTTAGCAATCAATTTTCCGATCTCAACAATCGATTTTTAAATCCCGACAACCAAATCGGTTACTGGGCTCTGAAAATCAGTACGTAGGTAATGCATAATACAGAGATGGTACTAGTAAGGCATGTGTACACCTGCATTAATCGTGTGTCCGTGCAATTAGCGTAGCCTTATAGGACTTACATATACAATTGTGTTGATAAGTTTGCACGTACACAGAGCTCAGCTCATTAAGGGTGGTCTAGGTCATCTAGAGAGGACAAAATACATTAGTTGGGTACCACAATGATACTGACACGACTTCACATCAAATTATTTGTTTCCTAAATCCTGTATTGCCATTGTTTAGGGTGTCCCACCTAACCATCCCCAGTGTTTTTCAGCTATAACTTCCTTAATAATGATCCAAAATTTATGAAAATTTACCAGTTTATAACACGTCTAATAACATTGTAAATGTCAAAGTTTCATTGAAATTAATTAATTACAAGCTTTACAACAACACTTTTTACGATTGTTACTTTCTAATCAGATTATTTTTACTTTGAATTTTTTAAATACGTAACTTTTTGAATTTTGTTAAATCTATTTTTTCTTACTTTTCTAGGTAATTGTTGTGCCTGTGGTAATTCATGATCAATGAAGACACGACAATTACCTAGAAAAGTAAAAAATAGATTTAACAAAATTCAAAAAAGTTGCTATTTAAAAAATTAAAAGTAACAAATAAACTGATTAGAAAGTACCGATCACAAAAAAAGTTGTTGTAAACCTTGTAATTGACCAATTTCAATGAAACTTAGAGGTTCACAATGTTATTGGGCGTATTGTAAGCCGGTAAATTTTTATCAAAAGTTTGGACCACTATTAAGGAAGTCATGACTAAGAAACATTAGGGATAGTTAGGTGGGACACTCTGTATTATTGTCCAGTGAGCTTCATGGCTAATCGTGATTTCAGCAACTTTCTAATATGACGGAAGTTAAAATAACATCCGAAAATTTTGTTAGATCTCAGGGTCTCATTGTTGATGCTCAGACGCTTACACAACCTGATCTAATAAGGAGCTCATGCAATTTTAGAAATTTTAATTGCAAAGGCGCTCATAAATTTTCTCTGGTAATTTATTCAGATGGATTTTTATCTTGTTGGAGGTGGAACTTCATAGTGCGCCATTTTTATGTACACAAGACTAACGGAGGTGTACACAACACATACCCTACCCATACCTTCAGAGATTATACTTAAGTAAGTAATGCCTAATTTAGAGATAATAATAATTCGTCAGATCACAATAAAACACATGATGTATTTTTGTGATCTTCTACACATCGATGTATTAAAAATACATACTTGTCTCAGTGTTTTTTTTTGTACTCGGCAAAGATTTTTCCCTAATCTCGATGTACAAAGACTTTTTCGGGACCGTCTTTGTACATGTACAAAGATTTTTGGGAAGACAAAAATTGCAAAAAACGTCTAAAATTCGCAAAAATTTTCGGCGCTTCGCGCCGAAATGAGTAATAGTGTCTTCTATATATCTTTATAATGGCAGAAATTGCATTTCAAAAGGAAAAATGTCAAGCGCCATTTTAAGACAATTCTTAGTGATTTTTGTCCTTGACCCAAAAATTAGCTAAAATACACTACTGAAGGTTGAACAACTCTGTTTTACCAGCTAAAATCGCTACTGTACCACATTATAGTACCCGAAAATTCGTGTTTACAAAATGTACAAAGATTTTTGGGAAGACAAAAACTTTAAAAGGGTGTAAAATTCCCAAACATTTTTGGCGCTTCGCGCCGAAATGAGTAATTGTTCATCCTATATATCTTTAAAATGGCAGAATTTGCATTTAGAATGGAAAAATGTCAAATTTTTCGGCGCTTCGCGCCGTTTTGATATAATTTTCAGTAATTTTTGGCGTCAGAAACCCAGAAATTTGCTAAAATACACTACCAAAGATCGGAAAACCCTGTTTTACCACACAAAAATCGCTACTGTACTATATTATAAAACACTAACATTTGCTTGTACAAAATGTACAAAGACTTTTGGGGGCCATCTTTGCACATGTGCAAACGGACCTTGCACAAAAAAAGACACTGACTTGTCTGTCCACCTGTTTTATAAGTAAATAAACACTAGTCTTATATACATGTACTTTTTATTGATGTTTAGGCCGCGCTGAATTTTGACAATTTTTGTAATGCAAAATTGTGTTTTAAAAAGGTGAAATCTCAAAATTTTCCGGTCCTTCGCGCCGAACTGATTTAATTTTATTACTTGTTATTGACGCTTAAGCCGTGCCAAATTCGGACAATTTTTGTAATGCAAAATCGGGTTTCACAAAGGTTAAATTTCAAAATTTTTCAGCGCTTCGCGCCGAATCGATTTAATTTTCTCAATTGTTGTTGATGTTTAGGCCGCGCCAAATTCGGACAATTTTTGTAATGCGAAATTGCGTTCCAAAAAGGTAGAATGTCGAAATTTTTCGGCGCTTCGCGCCGAATTGATTTAACTTCATTACTTGTTATTGATGATGTTAAGTTGCGCTGAATTTTGACAATTTTCGTGCATTACAAGCAGGATTTATATCTGAAATGAAAGTGTACTATTTTACGTCATGAAAATGAGGAACTCTGTAAAATTTCAATTTTTACACAATAAATTGCATAGAAAATAAGCATATCAAAGGCGGTGAATGTCGCTTCAAGATTGAACGTCAATTGTTACTAAAATAGTTTTTAAACATAAGTGCTATGCAAATTACCGCTTTCACTATTTTTTGACACCAGATAGTGCTGGCCTCTAAAAAAATATTTTCATGTTTTTGGCTTATAACTTCAGAACAAATAGCATTGAAGAAGTCAACAAACACCTATTTTTGACAGCTGCACTAGGCCTATAACTTGCTGCATAGAAGAATTTTTAAGCGCCATATTTCATAGCAAGCTTGCATAAAATACGAAATTTTGAATAAAAACCACTTTTTCCTAAAAAAACCATGAGAACCACTGTTTTTTTTTAGCGCGGCGCAAAGGAAACCCGCCCTGCGCTAATGGGACATTTCGTTCATTAGCGCCATGCGCAAAGGCTTTTTTGGGCAAAAAATTAGAAATTTAAACATTTTATATTGCATTTTGATTTAAAAATTTTTAAAATTTTTTCGGCGCTTGGCGCCGACTTCTTAAGAATGAATTAATTGTGTTTGCCAACCACCGCTTTCCTGTTTCATCATAAGCGAATCCCTGCTTTAGCATCTTTGCAGTAATGAATCCTTGTTTTTGTGGTGCATGGTGCCAAATTAATTGTTTTCATTTTAAATTTATCTTTGAAATAGCCCAGCCTTGAGATACACATTGAGAAGATGCCAAAATTTCGGGCGCTTTGCATCTAATTATTGGTTTCTGTATAGCGGTTGCATTTTGCAATACACGAAAATTGAGTGCAAACTGCAAAGACAGCTTGAAGAAATCGCTCAGTCTAGTATAGGCAAGGCAATGAGAAATCAGGTATCAAATTGATATTTTTACCATTAGATTTCTTGTTCGAGTTGGAACCAGTAGTAAGAATTTTTTAAATTTCTTGCCAGAATTTATTGTCAGTCAGCAGTACATGGAGCGCATCAGAAGTTCAAAAATGCCCTTATTTTTGCCTATCGCCAAGCATTTAAAGGTTTTTTGGTGCGCTAATGAGAAGCTCCGCGCGCAAACGCTCTATCCTGGCCATTAGCGGCTGCGCAAATGGGGGTGGCGCTAAAAAAAATCCCTGATGAGAACTAAAAAAAACTACCCCCAAAATGTTATGCGAAGTGCATGATTGGCAGCGTAAAACAGTTAGTTGACCTTAAATGATCACAATTTTGAAAAAAATTGATTTTTACGATATTTCCGTTCATTTTATCACATTTATATAAAAATCAATAATTTTTTCTGAATTTCATTAAAAGTTCTATAAATTTCACAAATAGAGTCTTCAGGTGATAAAAACGACTCTAGGTAAGTCTCTTCTACATCCTCTGCAAGAAATCAATGCAAAATTATGTAACTTGATGAAAAGTAATTTCGTTGCCATGGCAACGTATACTTAGCATTGGTCTTTTTTAGGTTACAGTGGTTTTTTTAGGTTACAATCGAACTTTTTTGGCAGTTTTTGGGGTGATTCTTATTTTTTGAGAAAAATAAATATCAGGCATCATGAAAGGTGATACGAGGCACATTACTGCCAAGTTTTGTAAAAATTGGCGCTGGTTTTTTTAGGTTACAACTGGTTTTTTTAGGTTTGGCTTTGAAGATATACTGTAGCTATGTAGATGACATAGGAGAACTAAATTTTTTTCTGACATTAGTCTACAAGGGAGCCTAACGTGAAAACATAAAAGATTCCACCAAAGATGAATACGGGTAGAAATACTGACCCTCAAAAATGCTTTAAAAAAATCATAAAAATGGAAATTTTTAGGAATTTTTCGACTAATTTATATCTCAAGTTTCTGAATGATCCGGAAAGCGACCAGGGGTCAGTTGTTATCCTCACGGCATAGCTTGTTCGCCAGTATAATATCATCAGTCATCTCCTTTTGGTTATGGAAAAAAGGGGTGGTTTTTTTTAGGTTACAAATCGACTGGTTTTTTTAGAGGCCAGCACTATACTAATTTTAACACACCATTTTTAATTAGAAGATTATGTCGCGAGAAATATTGCAACTTCGCGTGAAATTATGAACGAATTTTGCCCTGAAGCAAGACTGCCATGTTAAAAATTTGATGCATAAATTTTTACACGCAGGAATTATGTATGTAGAAACCACTTTTCTGACTTAAGCAACCAATCAAAAAATTGGGCTTCGGTACCAGCCGAGACTTCAAGGCTTGCCCAGCTATGATCACAACTGTTTATTAAATGGTCAATTCACTTTATAACACAGGGTGGGTGTAAACTTTTTGCATACCACTGTACGTATGCTAAGAACGATTAGTGAACATCGAAATATACTGAAATCTAGGGTTTTTCTAGAGAGTTCAATTTAGTGATTATATGATTTATGAATTATCGCTAGTGTTAAAGATTTCAGATTCCAATTTATTCATCAAGAATACAATTTCATGGTAGGCACAATGTGCCAAACATACATAGGCAGCAGACATACACAGAATGAGAATTCAAGGGGAAGTGAAATGTCACAGTGCCTTTTTTGGGCTCGAAAACAGTGGGTATCACACACGGATGTGCGGGAGGTTTGCTGGGGGGTTCACACCACACATGGGCGCGGGGGTAGGGGGTTTTGGGGGGCGGTATGCAACCCCCAGAAGGCCAAACACCCCTTAGAAACCAAAATACCCCCACCAAATTCAATTTTTAAAAAATTTATTTAGTTTTTTCACAATTTTTAGATGCCAATAGATCGTGCTCGATAGACGTTGAAAAATAGTGTTTTTCTCGGCATACCACCATTTTTAAGATCATTTTTGTGACCTTTGGAAAATCTTGCGTCCCTACACCCCCCAGAATTTTGGTGCTGCCATGTATGATTTACACTCCCCGCAGAAGTTAAAAACGCCCGCATCTTACTGTAGACCCGCAGAATTCTACTTTTAGTAACATGGCTATGCATCCGAAAATATCATTTTTCAGCGTTCCCGACGATTTTTTGGAGCATAAAACGACAGAAATTTTGAAAAAATATCGGGAAAATCCGATTAAATTGATAATATAGTAAAAAAATCAGTATATGGCGTGAAGCGCTGAAAATTCGATATTTTGAACAAACATATAGCAGAAAACGCTTAAAACAGCACCTTTTGGACAAATGTTTTGGAAGTTTTTGGGAAATCGCGAATTCTAGGGAAGGGGAAGGGTGGTACGGAAGGTTTTATTTTAGCGTTCAAACAATTTATCCGCCCTAATTTAACGCAGTAATCTGGAACCCCCATAAGAAATTTGATATCGGAAACATTGAAAAGGTAAGGTATTTGTTACTGAAAGTACTCTCAAATTTAGTGATATATCGTATGACCGTTTGCTTCAGATATTATTATTGTAATCTCTGGAATTTCGTAGAATTGTTTTTAATTTAGATATGACTTATAAAATCTTTCATGGTTTGATACAAATTAATCCTGATGACTTATTCACTCTTACACAACCATCCAAAACTCGAGCTGTGAATAGTTTAAAGCCAAAAGGTGGAAAATTTCGTCTAGATATCGAAAAACACTATTATCCAAATAGGTTGCTATATCTATAGAATTCTCTCCCAGATGAAATTATTTGTTCTTCCTTGGTGAATATCTTTCAAACCAGGGCTAAAGACAACCTTAAAGCCAAAAAATGCGCTTGTGCCAGTGCAACGTTATTAGTCTAATAAACGCCTTGCAGCCATGTGAACAGTGATAACTTTTTACCATTTACCATATTGTGTCGTATTTATCTGTATTTGTACCACCGTTTTTTCCCAGCGTTTTGGTTGATATTATAGACCAGACCAGACCCAAAACTTTTTCCACTTTTTCCACCTTTTTCCACGTTTTTGGGAGGTCTAAAAACGTTAAAAATAAAGCTCCGGTGTTAAAAAATCAGTGTTTCTAAGTAGAAAATCCTTTGTTACACATGTAATAGCGGTGTTTGGATGCACTTTTTGTATAAAAATTTCGCGCTCTACTTAGAAATATAACGATCAGTAATACGTTATTTCTATTGAAACTTGAATTTCCTCCCTTCAGTAAAGAATTTTAGCCAATTCTGAAGTCGCTTTTGAAAATAAAAAAGTATAATTAATCAAATGGCGCGAAG
>JAVLUZ010000154.1:13299655-13318104 GCA_036768485.1 Mermis nigrescens
GAGGAATGCGTTGTACATAAACATTAGGTAGGTACTTTAAGGACTGTTCGCCACAACTGGACGTGGGGGGTTTGGGGGGTATGCAGGCACGTAGCTCTGGGGGAATGAGGTGAGAGGGGTCCGGACCGGGTCCGAATAATATGAGTTTTTAAAGGTTAATTTGTGCTATTTTTAACCTTTTTGGGCTTGGTCTCCCAAAAATTGGTGTTGGTCCCCCCAAAATAGGGCGACCAACTACGTGCCTAGTGGTATGCACCCCCAGAGAAACCAAAAAACCCCAGAATTCAATTTTTAAATCTTTTTTGTTTTTTTTTCGCAATATTTTGCTGCCAATGGATAGTACTCGGTGAGAAATGTGAAAAATGGTGTTTTTTCGCCATACCACCATTTTTGAGGCCATATTTTGACCTTTGGAAAATCTTGCAGTCCCCCCCAGAATTTTGGTGCTGCCCACGTATGCTGTTCGCCTCTTATTTGAGCAAATGTTGGCATCTATATTTGTGATGATTCCTTCTGTGCGTAAAAATCACACGCTAATATAAAATTTTTCAGCAGATTCGCAGTCAGTGAGACCTTGTCATAAACTTGTAAATAAAGTTAATAATAAAATTGACAGACCCCAAAATAGTTTACCCCAAGTAAAATTCGACCTGTTGACCAAAATCTTATCAGAACCTGTTAAACATGTAATGTGAAACATGTTTGTAACTACGAATGTTGCCTACATATTTTCATTTCTTTGAAATACTCTGGAATAACATCAAAAGCCCCCTCGTTTTATTTTGATTCTTTTACAAATGCTACTTATAGAAAGTATGGAAGCAATCATAGGCAGCAAAAAACATTCTGGGGGTCCGGTCCGGTGGGGCCAAGTGAATGAGAAAGGTATCCAAAATTCGATTCTGATGAAGTCTTCCGTGAATTATCGATTTAGGGTTCCAGATTCCCAACAACCACACATGGGCGTGGGGGGTTCGGGGTTATGCACCCCCCAGAAGTTGAAATACACCCCCCCCAGAAATCAAAATACCCCCCAGAATTCAAATTTTGAAAATTTTTTTGCTTTCTTGGCGATTTTTTGATGCCATTGGATAGTGCTTGATGAGAAACGTCGAAAAATGATGTCTTTTTCGCCTTAGGACCACTTTTAAGACCATTTTTTGACCTTTAAAAATTTTTTCACCCTTCTCCCCAGAATTTTATTGCTGCTAACCTATGCCCACAACTATGTTTTTCTGGAAGGCATAAAGTCTTTCACTGTCATATGATGTGCGATGCGGAAAAAATAAATCAGAAATGTTTTCTAAATACCCACCATCGCATCATATCGCTTTGGATGTTTTGAATCGTTTATGGAGCTCATTTCGAGATAATCAATGTATGACATTTTTAACCTGTCAGCTTTCTCTAGAATGTGGCTGCCCGTGTTTTATACTTATATACAGACATGTAACGGCTCAAAATTTAGAATAGGGGGTCGCCGGCCACATTTTCAAGGGGGAGGGTAGCTGACCTCCAATTTTTGGCCATAAATGGCCAAAAAACAGCTAAAAACGGCCAAAGAATTCCATTTTTCCCAAAATCGGGGGACGGAGCAAAAATTTTCTGGGCTTTGGAGGAAGGAAGCACACATGGGTGTGGGGGTTTGAAGGTTTGCTCCGCCCGAGAAACCCAAATACCCCCCAGAAATCAAAATATACCCCAGAAATCAAAACATCCCCCCAGAATTCAATTTTTTGAAATTTTTTTTGTTTTTTTAGCAATGTTTTGATGCCAACGGATAGTGCTCAATGAGAAAGGTTGGAAATTGGTGTTTTTTCGCCATACCACCATTTTTAAGGCCATTTTTTGACCTTTGGAAAATCTTGCACCCCCAGAATTTTCTTGCTGCCCACGTATGGATGGAAGGGACAACCAACTTTGGGTAGAAGTTTTCCCTTAAAACCCTCCGTGACATGACATACAGATAAGTCTATACCTATACTATTTAATTTTTTGTCCATTTTGACGATATTTATTGTGGTATAGTGTATGTAGGTACGCGTCACTGGCTTAACTATTTTTTTCATCTCTTGTAAGGATTGAAGCGAAACTGAAAGAGCTGAACTACATTCAATGAAAACTGATTATTTAATTACGTTAAATTGATTCTCTTATCTATTATACTGCCTATTTCTTGTAATCAACTTTATTTAGAAATGCGTTTTTAGAAAGCCTTGCGCATAAATATATACGTAGGTACTTATACCACATTTGGGCGTGGGGGTTGGTGGGTATGCACCCCCAGAAGTTCGAATACCCTCCCCAGAAACCAAAACATGTACCCCCAGTATTCAATTTTTAAAAATTTCTTCGCCTTTTTCGCAATTTTTGATGCCGATGGATAGTGCTCGATGAGAAACGTTAAAAATGGTGTTTCTATCTGCACACCACCATTTTTAAGACTATTTTTGACCTTTGAAAATATTGCACCCCCTCCTAAAATTTCGGTGCAGCCCACCTATGGTGGCTACCATTTTTTCATTCAATTGCAGAGGCGGTTTGAGTTGAAGCAACACAATCATAAAACAGTCGTAACAACTGATAATTATGCTTGTGAAGTTTTAGTACGAAAACCTTATTACAGTAGGCTGACTAGAACAGCTTTTTGTGGCTGTTCGATTAAGCGCTGAAAATGGATTCCCACGCTCAGGATTTTGCGAAATACTCGTAGACGATAATAATTTGTGAAAAGTAATTAGCAATCAATACTTACATGTATAGCATTTCTTAGTCCTGCTTAACTAAAACTAGGTCGATCCAAATCATAGCCAGTTTTTGGCGTTGATCAGAGAAATTGGCCCAGCAAAGTTTTGAAGTTGGTTCCGCCAAATTTCGAGACCAGCTTAAACTAAAATACACTAAGTTGCCACACTGAATAAAATCATTAAGCAGACTCCATCTGCACATACGAGTACGTAGGTACCAAGCCTATTGTCCCCGACACTTTGAAAAAATTAGCATTAAAAAAAGTACCGTTAACCGGGCATAACATTTGAAACATCTTTTAAAATCAGTTAGATTTTCTCCATCTAAAAAATCTATTCTCGTTCTTGTAACGACCCGTTTACAGGTCTGAAAATGCGACTGAAGTTAGACAACAAAATTTTTAAATGAGCCTACAATGTCATGTGTTGAAATGAAGACAACTACAAAATTACGTCCTCAGTAAGTAGAATGTTCATTTTTCTATAAAGCAATTAAAATTTCATGAAAAATGATTAAGTATTGATGGAGTTATTAAAAATATTCGGGAACTCTTTCTCATAAGACGTCTAAGTTAGACGCGTCGAAATTTCGTCGAGGTTAGACGCGTCGATCCTTAACTGTGTTTCTCATAAGACGTCTAAGTTAGACGCGTCGAAATGTCGTCGAAGTTAGATGTGATTTAGACGAATCACTAGACGAGGCAGTGGGCTGGGTTAACTTTTGATTAAAAGCTTATTCTTTGCATCAGCATGCGCACATGAAAGTTGTTCTCGTAAAAATATGGCACTTTCGATGGTTTTAACTCGTTTTCAATCAAAACGACAATCATTTAAGACTTGTAATATTTATGACATTCCGGATAAAGATTTTTACGTTCATTTTGGATTAACGAAAAATTGTTTCAAAAGAATTCACGCTTATTTACCGGCGAAAGTACCAGCAAAGGGAAATCCAAGTTGTTCAACGGAATTAAAATTGGCAATAACGTTGCATTTCTACAGAACTGGAAGCCCTTATTTTGCTGTGTCGAAACTGTTTAATTTGCATTCGAAATCAACTGTTTCAAGAATTGTTACTGAAACCACGGATCAATTATTCGAGCATATACTGAACAAAGTTATATTTTTTATGGGGAATATTGAAGATTTAAATGCGATCAAGCAAAAATTTTATAGGAAATGCAAAATACCGAATGTCGTAGGATGCATTGATTGTACCCATGTATTGGTTTTAGCGCCAAGTGATGACGAAATTTCTTATGTAAATTATAAACGACGACATTCTATAAATTGCCAAGCAGTATGCGATGTGGAGGGTAAATTTTGAACGTTTACGCAGATTGGCCAGGGTCAGCTCATGACAGTAGAATTTCATCTGCTAGCAACTTATCATTACAGTCAGAAAATGGCACCCTACCCGGTATTTTACTTGGCGATTCTGGGTATCCATGTAAAAAATGGCTTCTTACGCCTTATTTGAGACCGATTACTGATGCCGAAAATCAGTTCAATGATTATCACAGAAAAACAAGGTATGTATATATATATGTACATGGGCAGCATACATAGGTAGGAATATTTCAGGTTCATGACTGTGTCAGACATGTAACTTCTAAAAAATTTGTCACGTAGCAAAGAATCAATTTAAGATTCTTTATATTTTGTAAGTGCCTGGTAGACCATGTAGAAATAAAATAAAACTTAATCATTTCTTCGCAGCGAAAACTTTGGGAAATTAAGTAAAACATGTGCCTGCATAAGTAAGTTTACGTGATTTCAGGTTTCGAGTTTGAAACGAAAAGAATACCAAGCCTAAGTTGAGCAATCACGTACCTACATGTCTTCAGCATACATTCGGGGTGTTCACCATACATGTACTTGGGGTGGGGGTCGGGAGGTTTGGGAGGGTGTGCTGACCATACGTGGACAGCAAGAAAATTCTGGGGAAGGGGGACGCAAGACTTTTTCAAGGTCAAAAAATGGCCTTAAAAATGGTGGTATGGCAAAAAAACACCATTTTTCGACGTTTCTCATCAAGCACTATCCATTGGCATCAAAAAATTGCGAAAAAAACGAGAAAAAAATTTCAAAAATTGAATTCTGGGGGGTATTTTGATTTCTGGCGGTGGATATTTTGGTTTCACGGGGGTGCATACCCCCGAACCCCCCACGCCCAGGTGTGGTGCTGACCTCCTCTCCAAAAAGGTTACCGACCCCAGCAGATTCTCGATGACCCCTGCAGAATATCTGAAAAATTTTTTTTTGAAAAGTTTTTGTCATTTTTTAGATCGAATATGATGGAAAATGCTCAGAAACGTTTTTAACGCTAAGCTCCAATTTTTCTCGATTTTTAGACGATTTCCGAGAAAAAATTCTTTCGGTTGACCCCCCAGAAGTTCTATACTGTGCATGTATGATGTTCGCCAGTCCTGCTTCCGCAACAGCTAAAAAATCTTGAAAATGAAAAACGAAAATTAACGTCTTTTGATCAATCGACCTTTTTCGGCTAGCTATCGCGTTATATTCATCCAATAAACTTTACCAGGCTTCGTTTTTTTTATTGGCCGTGCATGTAGCCGAAAAGGGGGCATCCAAAAGTTTTTGATGCTTTTCGTATTCTTGAACGAAAATCGCAGTGTCCGCAGCAGAAAAATTCGGACATCGCGGGCGTTTAGCTGATCCTTGACCTTTACTATTGGTTTCGGATGTTTTTGATTCAGAATCTGATTCGAACCGTGGTGACTCCATTGAAAACTTTTTCAGCATTCAATAATACAAACACACACTTGAAAAATATCTGCAATTACTGACAATTTATCGCCGCTGCAGTGTTCTTTTACGAATTTGTAATTTGAATCAAAGAAACATACTTACACTAATATTTGTTTGTATTGAGCAAGTTACCCCTAACTTACAACTTAGACGTAATTTAGACGTCCTATGAGAAACACGGTTAAGACTTTTAGACGCACGCGTCTAACTTCCGTCTAACTTCGACGCGTCTAAACTTCGTTGAAATGGCGTCTCAGTTAGACGCGTCTAACTTCGACGCGTCTAACTTAGACGTTCTAATGAGAAAGCCACCCCAGGAGCATTTTTGTAAAGTTTTACTTTACGATATTTTCATCTAATGCCAAGGCCTACCGATGGGCAAAATTTCATTTGTTTTTGCGACAGGTCATCGGGACCGTCTGTGTACAAATCGTGCGAATCTTAACGGCAGTTGCTCATATTACATAGATTCAACTTCGGTCGATTGCGATTATAGCATTAATCTGTTATATGTATATTTATCGTAACCATCGGTTTGCTGTCGGAAAATTCTTAAAATTTATGCATGAAGTTACGGTGAAACAGACTATAGGTACTATCGCTTTAAACTTTCAAAAACCACATGCTCAAGCAAGACTGTTTTGAAGTGGATGCGATACATATGTACATCATATTGTGCCAAATTTGGCTCCTTATACATAGTTAACGATATTAAACGAAAAATATCGTTAACGACGTGTTTTTGAGCCATCATTTACGAAAACGATATTAATTTTGGGATATAACACTGTGAAAATAACGTCCGTTTTTGCGTTTGATCCTATTTGACTGTACATTCATTGCATTAGTTTGCTGAGGAGGTGGCTGTCTGAGCGGAAGGGAGGGTACAACAGGCAGGCAGAGCCAATCCTCAGGTATCTACTGTAAGTGCGGTGTTGTGAGCCATACATACGCTTATCTAATTCCTCGAACTTATAGTCTGTTTAATTTATCCGAGCGCTTTTTCACCAAATCTTTTCGAGGCTACCGCAAATGTATGTATCTTCCCTAGTTACTCTAGGTCTTGGAGATCACTGTAACTATGTACATAGGAAGGAAGGGTTTTACAATAAAATTTTTTACAGCATAATTTATCCTCGTCTTCCAGCAGATCATAGCAGCATGCGGATCGAATTCACGCATTCAGCTTATCATAAATCGACCGTTAAACACAATATGTAGACTAGCATTTTAAACATCGCCGGACACTTCCGCTTGGCGTAGTGGTAGAGCGTCTGATTGTCGTCGAAGCAACACGGCTTCGATTTCCGCTGCAAGATTTTTATTTAGCGCACTTACTGTACATAGTATGTCACAACACTGTATAGATACATATATATGGACGGTTTAGTGCATTAAAAACGAAAGAATGGCGGCCGCTCACCCCACTCAACTTTTCTATCGAGTTACAGTAAATCACCTAGTTAGGCATATTGATGCCTTCAGAAAAATTTACTGAAAAAGCTTCCGAATAAATGAAACAGAGTATAGATGCGCCACTCGTTAAAGCAAAGCATATTGAACATCAATACGTTTAAAGCAACCAGCTGTTATGAGAGCATTATTGAAGATCCCGCTTGTGCAGCGAAAATCGATTACAGTAAAAGGATTTTAGCGAAAAATGGGCCTTTTGGAATGTAATAGACTATAATAATATTTCAAACTACTGCGATGGGCTACATTAAAACCACTTTTGCAACAAAGGTCTCCTATTCAACTTAGCGCGTGAAGTCGATCAAAAATCTATTTTTTTCTCATCATTGTAACCCCGATTTTTTCATTGCTCGTCGACGGATGACCTATCACTATCTACTCCAATTATCATGAGAGAATTGGCGTTTTACAGTAATAAGCAGTTTAAATTGGTGACGGGATTCTTACAATTGGTTAAAATTATGTAGACTACAAATCGACTGTACCCAGAAAAACGTATGTTTGGGAAAGGTAGTTTATTTGCTTCTAGAAGGTTATTGATGATAGACGTTTGGTAAACATTTTTACTTTACTGTAGGGTAAATAAAAGCGGAGAATAATACGTACTGTCAATACAGTGAAAACACACAGCAAAAGGCGAGAACGAGTCGTAGAGATGATGATCTAAGCTCACTCTCTATTAAACTTGTATAACTCGACAGCAATTAATCTAGATTTGAATATGTTTAAGTTAGGGGGATAAACTACAAAATCAGGTAGGTGATTCCAAACAGAGATGTATACTTATAAAAAGCATCGAATTTCTGTAAATTAGAGCGAACAAGAGGGAGTATATTGAGAATATGGTGACCTTGTCAAATTTTCAAAAAAAACGTGTTTTTACGTCTTTTCAAACAATAATCTTTAACTTAGAAGTCGAAAAAACTGTGGGAAACCATGTAAGTGAAAAAAAATTTTCGAAAAAAATTTTTTTCAAAGATTTTTTTCACTCTCATGGTTGACAGATCGTGTTTTCAACATCTACGTTATAGATTATTGCTTGAAAAGGCATAAAATCACGTTTTTTGAAAATTTGACAATTTCAACATCTAATCATCTATACATCGACCTAAGCATCTATGCATCGACCTAAGCATCTATACATCGACCAGAGCGGGAGCGACCTCGACCTAAGCAGCTTTAAACACCTTTTCAGATATACTAAGCCTAAGCCTAAGTATAATCGAAGTAAAAACGGCTAATATTGAGAATAACCCAGTAGTGATCGACCGGGGCGACTTTTTTGGCCGGGGCCGGGGCGGTACCGGGCTGGAAAAAACCCCGGCCCCGGCTGGGGCCGGGGCCGGGGCCGGGGCCGGGGCCGGGGCTGGCCGGGGTTAGACAAGGAAAATATTATTGCATGACACATACTTGGGGTGGGCATAGGAAAAGAAATAATGAGCGACTGCTCCATTCAGTAGTAAATGATAAGCGCAAACTTAGGTGCGCCTTTTCATATCAAGTTTTATTACTATTTATGTCACAAGAAACAAATTTAGTCCAGTGTTTCATTGTCTGAATCATCAATAAAGTCTATGTCGCTGCTATTAGCACACTCTATATCATTTGAATCTTCGCTACTGCTACTGCTGCTGTAGCGATTGGATGCAATGGGTATTGGATGTAATAAATGAGACATCACACCTTCCTATAATGGGGGAGGGGTATTACCCCCTCAGGGTCCAAGACACAAGTCACTGTCAGACGATTTTTGGTGAAAACCTTTTGAATTTTTTGAACTTAATTTTTTAGTATGGCAAAAGTGTACCTAACTATTAGAATTTCACGAAGTGATACATTATTTTAGAATGTGAGCTAGAGTAAATAGATAAACTATCACTATAAAACATGCATGTAATCGCTAAAAACTTTATGAGGGCCCCTCAGTATACATGTAACGGCTGGAAATCTAGTGTAGGGATCCCTCGCCATTTTTAGAAGGAGGGGGTTAGCGACTAGATGGTAAAAACACATAAAAATAGCCAAAAAAGCGCAAGTTTTCGCCAAAAAATGGGGAAGGGTGGTCAAATACTTTCTGACTTTCAAGGAAGTTCGAGGCTTCAAAGCGTGGATGAGGGATGGCCCATACCCCTGTCACGTATATTTCTTGGTCATTTTCAGGGGAAGGGGTAAGCGGCTCCATTTTGCAGCCGCTTATCCCCTGAAAATCTTTAACATGGTAGAATTTGCAATAAGGAATTCTACACCTTTTCACAATTTTTGTTCTTCTAAAAATCTTTGTACATGTACAAACCCAGTCCTGAAACGCCTTTGTACATCAGCAAAAATCTTCGCCGAATACAAAAAGACCATGCTTCTAGATGTGATAATCCGGCCTGAATTTAGTTGATAATATCAGTTCGGCGCGAAGTGCCGAAATTTTTATGAGCTTTTGATGGAATTCACACATAAAACTCGACTGAGAAAGCTAAAACAACTTGTACTACAAAATCAGAAATATTACATAAATTGTAATATGCGAATTAAATCTTGTAATAAGCAACACTGCGCTTAGAATGGAAAAATGGAAAAATGTCAATTATTCAGAAACCCTAAATTAGCCAAATACACTACTAAAGGTCGAAAAACTAGGTTCTACCACACTGAAATCGTTACTGTACCATATTAGTATACAAAAATTTTCATGTACAAAACGGTGTTTTTTTGTATTTGCCAAAGATTTTTCCCGATGTACAAAGACTTTTCAGGACTATCTTTGCACATGTACAAAGATTTTTGGGAAGATAAAAACTCCGATATGAAAAATTGTCTGTCCTATATATCTTTAAATGGCAAAATTTGTATTTAGAATGGAAAAATGTCAAATTTTTAGGCGCTTCGCGCCGTTTTGAGACAATTTTAATAATTTTCGGCGTTAGAAACCCAGAAATTAGCTAAAATATACAATCAAAAGTCAAAAGACCCTCTTTTACCATACTAAAATCGCTACTGTATTATATTATAGTAACCAAAAATTTGTGTGTACAAAATGTACAAAGACTTTTGGGGACCATCTTTGTACACGCACAAACGGACCGTGTACAAAAAACACTGGTACAAAATGTACAAAGACTTTTGGGTACCATCTTTGTTCATGTATATACAAAGGTACATTGTACAAAAAAACACTGTCACATACTGATAGTTTGCAAAAATGTGTATGTTTAAAAATATATTTATATAATATAGCTACAAAAATTTGTTAGCTCATACAAAGACCTTTTCGGAGATCTTTGTACAAGCACAAGAAGCTCGTACAACAAAATAGAGTCGACTAATAATCGTCCACCACTTAATTTTCTGGTCCTCCAATTTGGGACTTCACCCCTCCCTCAACTCTTGACCTTAGGAAACTATTTGAGACATATTTAGTTTATCGGATCGGACGCAATGCTGCAGCGTAGTTTACATTCGCCTATAATTAACCTCCGTCCTAATAACTATTACACAAGAAACGCGTTTTGAAGCACGTGATTCCCATTCAATTAAATGTAAAAGTGTTTTTTGTAAAAATAGTTTGTTGAAAACATACAATTTCCAACTAGAAATAGAAGGTATTAGTCAACTCTAAATCTTTTAGCCATAGCTATGAATGAATGAGTTAAAAGTAGCATTCAGTTTAAATAAGTTAAGTGGAGGAATCGAAAACACGCAGATTTTCCTGAACATTATTTCAGTAAAAGCTCATTTATACACAGAAGCAAAGTTATAGCAAGGACTAAGTAAGTATACATATATTCTAATCAGTACAGTTCTCAAAATTAACACTTGATCATTGATTAATAAGTGCCAGTATCACAGCCTGTACAGAATACGAATTAAACTAAATCTTTCCCCAGCCCCGGCCATTTTTTGATCTTGCCGCGCCGGGCCGGGATGCTGAAAAATGGCCGGGGATTGCCGGGCCGGGGCCGGGGCCCCGGTCAATCACTATAACCCAGTTTGTCTTAATTAATTTGTTATCCTTAAACACATGAAGTTCAACAGCCTGTAACTCGGTCAATAATGCTGACCGACACCTAATTCTTTCAGATTTGAATTTCTTGACCCTTATTTTGATTAAATCATCCATTCAAAGTTAATTTCTAGGAGGTCACCTTATTCTCAATATTAGCCAACAAGAGGCATAGGCGTAGCCAGGATTTTCGCCAGGGGGGAATTCTGAAAAAAAATTTTTTCGTCTAAAAAACGCGTAAAAACGCGCGGGGCCGTTAAATAACGTGTTTTTTGGGCTTTTCACATCATCCTGCACGATTTAAGCTGTTAAAAAATCAAATTTTCTCAAATTTTTTCATGTTTTTGACAGAAAAAATGCTTCTTATGCGCGCGAAGCGCTAATTTTTTGATTTTCCACCAATAAAACGGTAGAAACTGCCAAATAATAGAATAAACCAGCGCGAAGCACCGAATTTTTGATTTTTCATCGCAAAACAGCATCACGCAACCATATTGCTCACTTTTTTGAAAATGTAAAAATTTTCCGGCTAAAGTTTCTAATATGGTTTTGTCTCCGATTTTTAAAATAATTTTTTCTGATAGATTCGAGGAAGCTGAGTCCAGAAATGAAAAGCGTTAAGGGGGCTGACGAGTATTTGTGGAGATAGAGCCCTTCAAACTTGCAAAAAATGTGATTATTTCGATGTTCTTAGGGCTCTATCTCCACAAATATTCGTCAGCCCCCTAAACGCTTTTGTTTTCTGGACTCAGTGTTGTCAAATCTATCAGAAAAAATTATTTTTAGGAGAATCGGTGACAAAAAATTCAAAAAAATTATATGTATGCAGTCAGTAGCATGAAGTATGTATGCGGTCGGTAGCATGAAGCCGAAGAAAGTCGCTGCCAATTAGATTCGAAACGTGGACCTCTTGCCTCAAAGCCCAGAAGCTTAACTAATCGACTAACGCTGGTTCATTTCGATAAAAACGTGAGGTATTCGTATTAATTTGCATTGGTTTACCTGCTTTTTAGGCTTAGGCTTAGTTGGTACCATGGACTGACCAAAATGTTGGTTCCAGCCTTTAAAATAAGCCTGAGTGATATGATGCAACGACCAGAGCAAGCGAAGCGAGCGACACAAGTTGTGTCCCATTACTTAGGCTTATTTTAACCGCTGGCACCAATATTTTGGTCAGTCACATGAATCTACAAAAACAATCCGAGCACTGCCTTATTCGTCTTCGACTTGACTTAAATCAAACCAGTTAGGTGGCAGCTTTTGCCGGATACTACGTATTGTATATGTACTTATAACGTGGCTATCCAGAGGCGTAGCCAGGATTTTGGTTCGGGGAGGGGGTGAGCATAAACAAACACCCATTTTTTAAGACTGCTTTTGCATTGAATGCCAGTAACGTTATTTATAGTGAAACTGAGCTCTTCAACCTTTAGTAGTGCAGCCTAGCTAATTTATGGGTTTCTGACGATAAAAAATACAAAAAGCTTAAAGTGGCGCGAAGTGCTGAAAATTTTTGGAGTTTTCACCGTTTTCATGAAGAATTTACAGCCTTTCTATTGACAAACAGTTAGGAAATTATAAGTGGCGCAAAGTGCCAAGAAATTTAGTCATTTTTTACTGCTCTAAGCATTTTGTAGCTCTGTGAATACTAATAGTCTGACAGAGCAGAAAATTATCAAATTTGTACAAAACAATTTTGACAGTTCGAGCGCCTCTTGCAAGAAAACCTACGAATTACTAACTTTGTCTGAAGATATTTTGAGCAATCAGGCTTTTAAATGCAATATTGGAGCTTTACAAAAAGAAAGAACAGTAACTGGCAGCGCTATGCGCTGGAAAATTTCGAAGTTTTTGTACTCTAAACTCTATCTATACCGCTTAAATCATACAAAACAGACAAATTAATGCCAACGCAAAGCACCGGAAATTTTTTAAAAGAAATTCCTAAGCATTTTACCTGACTTGTTCTCCCTAAAATCCGGTTGCACATGTACAATGAGATTTTACAGCTGCGGGGTCTGGGGTGGCGCTCAAGCGTTACCTGCGGGTCCTGGGGCAGAGTTTCCAAAGAATTAAAAAAAAAATTTAATGGTAAGTAGAAACGTTAAAATTTTTGCAGAATCGGCCAAACCTTGGTTCTGAATCATGCCCACAAATACTTAAAATTTATGAACTCCTACATTGCACAGAACTCCTGAGCTGAAATGCGTTTTCGACTTCCGCTAATTACATAGCGCAGCAACGAGTCGCTGCCAATATGATTTACAGGGTGTTTCGATAAAAACGGTACCACACTAAAATGGACATACTGTAGTGTACATTTAAAATTAATACTTGAAACTTTGCAAGAGTGTGGACTAATGCTTGATCGCTTGTTTAGTAAAATGTTATAACATGGGAAAGATATGTCTGGAATCCAGGGCTTTTTTCCTAAAGCCATGTATGTTTCGAGTTTCGGCGCAGAATCTTTAAAATTTTTGCCAAATCAGTGATGGCAGCTAATTAATTAAGTAACCAATGTACATAGACTGCTGTAATTTTCAGGAGAAACAAACATTGAAAACAAACAAACAGAATTTTATTCAATACAACTGAAAAATTTCGCTGTAATGTTACAGTAAGTGGTAGTCACAATGACCTCTATTAGATCTGTCAGTCAGTTTTAATCAATAGACAAATTGATCGATGAAGTCATTGGTTTTATGCAGTCAGGCGCTTCCAGGCCCTAAAATTAATTTGCCTTTTTAAGTGAGCAGTATTTCTAATCTGCATTTTGTATACGAATTTTGCTAAAAATTTATACGAGCTGTTAGAGTTTACTATTTTAGCAAAAATCCTATAGAAAAATTTGGCGCCAGAACTCGAACTATGTGAGTTGAGAAGAAAAGTCATAGATTCAGGAGAATTTTTTCTCACATTAAGAAATTATACCAAACAAGCATCCATACATAAGACTACACTCTTGCGGAGTTTTAATTGTTTATTTTATGTATATGCTATAGGGATGTTCCGGTTCCAGGTTTTTCAAAAAAAATCGATTCCGCTTCCGGTTTTCCGGTTCCGGTTCTTCTACTAGAGAACCGTCGGTTCCGGTTCTGGTTCTTGCTTCATGTGCTAAAGCATGTACGATCTTGATAGCTTGACTTCACCGGAACATGCGACGATGTAATTGAAAGATGAATTATTCAGGAAGTCGTTTCTATCTGGCAACTGCACATTCAAATAAGTTTTACGTCTAGTTGACAATTTACTTATAAATCACTGAATATTATCTGTGTGTTTCTTAATTGGAGGCTAATATGAAATCGAAATGCTTAATTCATGACGTAGATCTGCTGCAATGGTGGCAAGTGAAGTCGAAGAATTTGCAGATTCTCGCATTTATATATAGCTAAGCAGTATCTTGCAGCCATTGGCGGATCTAGGATTTTCCTAAGGGGCAGTATCCCTACTTTTCCAAAAACAGTCGAAAATAGGTCCAAAAATTTGCCCTTAACGCGCGAAATAGCGTTTTTTTGGCGTTTTACAATGTATACTTTTACATTAAATCACTTTTGACCAATATTTTTCTTAAAATTTTAAAATTTTCGACAATTTTGTGCTAAAAATCACTAAAATTCTTTGACTTTATCAGAATTCTGGCGCGAAGCAGTTTTTTTGTACAAGGTCCGTTTGACATGTACAAAGATGATCTCTAAAAGTCTTTGTACATTGTGTACACACACATTTTTGGGTACTATAATATGATACAGTAGCGATTTTAGTGTGGTAAAAACAGAGTTGTTCGACTTTGGGTAGCGTATTTCAGCTAATTTATGGGTCTCTAAGGGCAAAAATCACTAAGAATCGTCTGAAAACGGCGCAAAGCGCCTGAAAATTTGACATTTTCTTTTCGAAATGCAGTTTCTGCATTATAAAGATAAATAGACAATCAGTCATTTCAACGCAAAGCGCCATAGATTGCGAATTTTAGACCTTTTTAGTAATTTATGTCTCCAAAAATCTTCGTACATGTACAAAGACGGTCCCGAAAAGCCTTTGCACATCAAGAAAAATCTTTGCCAAATAAAAAAACTTGGCGCAAAAGCGCCGGAAGTTTTGTGAGATTAAGACGGATAGACGTCAAGAAGCATGATTTACAGCTTGATTTACTGTATTTATAGCATTTGATGCAAAACATCAAGATTTTTAATCAAAAATAGAAGAAAACTAAGCAAAAATAGCTGTTTCTGCTGCTAAAATTGTTTTGAAACCTACATGAACAGAAAATGGCTTCCAGGGGGGGCGGCCCCCTGTCCCTTTAGATTTGCCCCTGCTTGCAGCACCAGCTACAAGCGTTCCATCGGAACAGCTGTTCAGTTGCACTGGAATCATTTACGACCCTCTCAGAAACAGGCTACATGGCGAAAAAGCAGAACAACTGTTATTTTTAAAATATAATTTACCCAGAACAATACTAAGTTTTAGTCTGTAAACTTTTGGGTAATAATAGGTAGAATAGCTGCTTCATGTCTTCACTAAATTTTATGAAGTTCGATTTTTAGGTCTAATTTTAAAAAACCGATAACCGACTCCAAAAAAGGTTGGTTCTGGTTCCGGTTCCGGTTCTTAGAAAATCATAAAATCGCTTCCGGTTCTAGTTCCGGTTCTTAGAATATCAAAAAATTGGTTCTCGGTTCCGGTTCTGGTTCCAAAAAATGGTCAGTTACAGCCGGTTCCGGTTTTGGTTCCGGTTAACTTGCACATCCCTAATATGCTACAGTATACCTTTATTAATGCGGTACCGCTATTTTTTTGAAACACCCTGTAGAAAAATGTATCAATGAAAGTTTTGTTCTTACCATTTTCAGGCCCATTTGCTGCCTTCTTATTAACAAGATGCAGTTCAGAAAACAGGAAATGCGCAAAAACAGAAGAAAATTTGGCCATTCCTTCCATTTAAAATAGTATTATGTGTCCTTGTTAAGTAAGACAAACAAAGCAAAAAATAGGCAAAGTGGTATACAAAAGTCAAACAAAGCAAAGAATAGACAAACTGGTACACAATCATTTTCGCACTTTTACTATTACATATGAGCAACAAGTATGCGCAGTTTCATTCAATGAACAAATAGTGCATTAAATTACTGAAGTGAAATGAAGTGCTGGATTATTTTAGCTGATTCAAGCTTTTAAATTTATTGGATCTATATAACAATAAATAATAATGACTGGCGCGAAGCGCCAGGAAATTCTGACATTTTTGCCTTTTTGAACTCAGTTTTCTGGACACGCATTATTGCAACAGCAAAAGCAACAATTATTCTGAAAAATTTCTGGTGGGCATGTGCCCCCAATGCTCCCCCTGACTACGCCTATGTGGCTATCTTAATACATATGTGAACCAGCTACACCAATGCCCAACTTTATTCAGCTAATATTGAAATCCAACAAAAAATCGATCGTTTATTATAAATATTAGGAAATAGGAAAATTGGTCGAGCTAAGAAAAGTGTGGGCTATTGATGTGGCTGAATAAAAGCGCCCTGTTTTGCAGCATGGCATGGCAATTGTAAGCTAGGGGCTGAGATTTTTAAGCATGGGCATTGTGTTGACCAGACTGAGGTTGGTTGGCCTTTACTAGTCATAGGAATAGCATAAAGCAAACAAAAAGAGATTGGAATATTATTTGAATCACCTGCAGTATTTATTTCAGTCGATTTAAAAAATTGGTATCCTGTGGATAAAAAACCCAAAAAACTCCAAAACCCAATGATTTTTTTGCACCCAAAAAACCACAAATCTCAAAAAACCCAGATTCAAAAAACCCAAGCTTGCCAACCCTGGGCTAGCCCATGTGCTAGCGCTAATGTTAATGCACATGACTAAGCCTAGGCCAAGACATTGACAACAACGACCTACTGAATGTTTAGAACTATTCCCAAGGATTAAGAATTCAGAGTGGTTCCAGCATCCTGCTTCCTTCCACAGTCGGCCAGACATATTTAGGTAAGGTATGTTATTTATCACAACGAGAGCTTTACTCGCTTAGGTGCTAAGCTTTGTACTTTAAAAATGTTACTGATGGAAGAAGCGCATTCGAAAACCTAGGAAAACCGCAACCAAGCGCTCACAGCATGCAAAGTAATGTTATGCACAAAAGGTAGGTGAGCACCAGTCAGTGATCGACTGGGTACCTGGGCCCAGAATGGGTCTGAAATTAATTACAAAGCTCACAACTTTTAGAAATTAATAAATTCGAATTGTACCATCACGTAGCAACATTTGTCTCTGAAAATGGATTAAAACTGCTAGTTCAGACTATTTTTGCCTTCCCTTACGCATCTGATCATCATAATATCCTCCTAGCTCTATATATTGAGTTCATATTACTTTTTATTTCAGCATTTCTGTGTTTTTATGCGTAATTTCACCATGAAATACTGCATTGCAGTCCAGCTAATAGTGATATGTATTTAAAAATGTATATGATGTGCAGCATGAATAGTGATCGAGCGTTGCAACATACTCGTATGTAACAGGTGCTGCCTGGCACCGCAAAGGTTTATAAACCAAATAACTTTCCATCCAGTCCTGGAATCGCAGCAGGAATCAGCTAAGATTTAGCATTTATTATAATTCTTTAGATTTCTGTCATACACAAGTACAAACTAAAATTATTTTAGGGCATCTATGATTCAGTTTTGTAGTTAGCCAGATTCTCACTTTTCTCCTTAAAGATATATTGCAAGTTCGTTACGGAACTGTGCTGACCACAGGAGTCAGTGGACCTATAATTCGTTAGAATTTTACGCCGAAATTATGGGATGCAGCAGCAGGAATCAGCTGATTTAATAAGTGCCAAGTATAGGTGGGCAGCACCAAAAATCTGGGAGGGGTGCAAGATTTTTCGAGGGTCAAAAAATGGTCTCAAAAATGGTGGTATGGCGAAAAAATACCATTTTTCATCGTTTCAAATTGAGCACTATGCATTGACATGCAAAAAAACAAAAATCCAACAATTGAATTCTTGGGAGGGGTATTTGGCCTTTTGGGGCTGCATACCCCCAACCCACCTTCCCCACGCCCACACGTGATGCTAAATGTTCATGTTGCCTTTTTATGATGATGTAACATAAAACAGCGCTTGAAAATGCGGAAGATCACAGCACCGAACACTAGAATCAGTAAAATTAAGTTGATAGATTGTTTTCAATCATGTACATGGAATAAAATAAATGACTTTGATGAGAAACGATTTGGCGCAAAGCGCTCAACATATTTTATAATTACTTCTATGACTGTATAAACCGAAGCTGCTTCTTTGTGTCGAAAATTGCTCAAAAAATGAATTTAATTCTTTAAGCTGCAGTCAAGGTCATGGATGGTGAAAACTGGTCGCAATCCTCAGCATCGATCGATCACCTGGTGTATATATAGCTAAGCTGAATTAAATTAAAAAAATTTATGCATAAATGGCAAAC